>JAQIXJ010000358.1:0-37884 GCA_034700185.1 Phthiracarus laevigatus
CAGTGTTAGTTTAGTTAACAGTTTAAGATTGTCTGAGTTATAACTCTTCTTTCGAGTCTCAATTTAGTTCTAACAATATAATTATATTTGTATTGTATGAAAAATGAGCTCTCTATGAATGTGTCGTTCTTGTTTTGGTTAAAAACTTTATCAGCATTTTCTTACAAAAGCGCTATAGATATTAAAGTAATTTTTAATTACAAACTTAACTTTCCTTTTTATTAAAGTATTAAAAAATATTTTTAATGCTAATTAAAATTAGTTTAACTATCTCTATATAAATAACTAGAAAATAGCAATTAAGAAAATTATAACTGCATCATTTTAATTAAAAATAAATATTAACATTTGTATTGTCATTATTTTTTGAATAATTCATTTACATTTTTTTTTTATTTTGTGTAAAGACTAAAATTGTATATTAATTCTTTTAATCTGAATGAAACTTTTATCGTGCTCTAGTGTTTTAATTCTAATCATTAATAATTATATATTACAATTACGTAAATATGTTGTTATTTATTTGAAATAATTGATATTTATTCTCTCTCTGCCAATAAATTCAACATATGAATAAAATTATTCTTAGCTGATGAAAACAATGAACTTTTTATCTGACTCTTTAGACAGATATTTGGAATTGGGTATCTCAGTCTGTCTGTCCGTCTGTCCGCACTCTTATTTTTATTAAGGGATTTTAATCTTTACTTTAATATATGGAGTTTACTTTTTTCTTATTCTAATTAAGGGATATTACGCGATTTTTTAATTTATTTAAGTGATTTGTTAATAAAACAAGGCTAAAAAAGGCATTGAATGGCCACAAAATGGGTCAAAAGTGGGGTCAAACTCGGAAAAAAGGTTAAATTGGGCAAAATAAGGTAAAAAGTACCAAAATAAGGTTGAAAACTATGAAAGGAAGCTTCCGTTTTAATATCTTAATAATTTATTTTATTTCAAAAAATTAAAATATGGTAAAATATTCAAAAATCTAAAAGAAATATTCCGTTTTAAAAGTAACATTAATGGCAACTATGACCAAAATTTTGTAAAAATAAGCCAATTTCTTGGCCGAATTTTCCGAATTTAAAAGTAAAAACCTTAAATATAGTAAAATAGATATAAAATAATGGAATCGAGCGAACGAATTGAGAGAGCGACCATAAAATAACTGAAATCAACTTTACAGTCAGATATTATGACCGTATCGATCTTGTTTATAAATTATTTTGCTATTAATGTTAACATATTTTCTAAAAATAATTAAAAAAATGAGTAGATGCAAACATTCCATTATGTACTGTTGAAATTAAATTTTTAAAAAATTGATTTCAATTACGGATTGACATTTTTGCATCGAAAATGCTTCAAAAACAGTAATTAATAGTTTATAATAAGAAAGACACGCTTATAATTATATAAATGCTTAATATTGTCACATATGCATAACCATTCGAGTCTATATGACAAAATAGAAATAACAAATATATTTAATAAAATAAGAATTATAACTACAAGAATAAAATAAAAATTAAATAACATTTAGGATTTAAATCTTAATTTAATTAAATTAATAACTAAAAACAAAACTTTTCTTAAGAAGATAAATTTAACTACTTGTGTTAAAAAATGTTCATTAAGTAATCTTAATACTAACGTTTAAAGTTAAAAATTATTTGTATCTGCATTTTATGGTAGTAAATTAATTAAAACTAAAAAACTGTTCATTTCATGTGTTTTTTTGCGGTTAGCGATAAAAAAAGATTAGAGACTAAAACAATAGCTATTCTAAAATGTGAGCCTGAAGAATTGTCAATAAGATATTGGAATCATTTAGAACTATATTTAGTTTCTGTTCGTTTTTGTGGGACACACAATATGTAGTTAGGTGAAATTCAGTTTTTTGCTATTAAACTGATCACTTTATGGAAAATATATAGAATATTTGGTTTAAATCATTTTTAAAATAACTTTAACATAGCAAGATATTGGATTTATACTGTCCGACTTTATGAATGTAGACATTATTTTAATCCGTGCTTTATTCTAAAAATAGGATGCATTAAAATAGTAAAAAAGAATAGTATATTTCATTAAAAATTAGACTATATTTAACGAATAATGTGTTAAATATGAATAAGTTATATAAAACGGAACAATATTAGTTGAAAATGTGTAAAATCAGGTGAATTATGATTAACATTTAGTATAACGGTTCTTAAAAGTTTGCTCCATTCTTAGATTTATGCTTATAATTTTTAATAAACGAGAGTTCAGATAATCTTATTATGATAAAAATCTAAAAAATGATAATTAAAAGTCAAAAAGACTAAAAGATTTCTCAAGTATTAAAGTTAATAAGTCAGTGATCTTATAAAAGAATCGATATTAAAAAATTTTTAATTCAAGTCAGATTTCTTAAATCTTTAAACTAGCTCAACAACATTTGTATTTAATGTTTTTTGATAATCGTATTAAAATTTTTATCAGTAATAAGTGTCTACTTTAAACTAGTATGGCTTAAAATACATGCAACATAACTAAAAGGTAATGGAGCCAATAATAAGCCGAATTAACTGGTGTGAAATTAATTAACTTGGTTAAAGGATATGTTAAATAGATTAAATGAACAGTTTTGTGATACGAGTATGTGCACCCATAAAAATTGAAAATGAACTTTTAAAATTTTTTCTTTGTTTTTATTTTGTAATAAATTCAAATAGAATACAAATTTACTTATTGTTTTTCATTTATTTGTTTAATAAGCTGGTTCAATTAGTGTATTATTTTTATAAAATAAAAATTAAATATTAAAACATTTAATAAAAATATAGTTAGAATAAATAAGAATTAAGAGGCATCAAAAACATGAGCTTACATTAAAATGTTTTAAATTATATAATGAAAATTAGAAGTAATTTAATTAAAGTCACAACTTGATTATTTATTATCAATTCTGTTTAATCTCAAATATTGTTTATAATACACTACTGTTAAAATATATGATAAAGTCTACAAATCATTTTTCTCTTAACTAGCTTTTAACGTGCTATTAATTTTGCTAATTTAAAAAATATTATGTTGAGAAACTTTTATATTTTTATTGTTTTATATTCAACTTTTATACTTCCAAATTTCTCCATCAAAGAAAAATCCAAACAAATTCATTTCTGAAATAAATTCTTTTTTATCCTCTTGAGAGTTATGTAAAAACCATCTTAATAAATTGATTTCTTTCTTAACTCTCTCATATTTTCTGTTTATTGTTTCAATTTCTTTATTTTTTCGAAGCAGATTAGCATACAAATTGATAAATTCACATTTGACCCTTGATAGTTCCAAGTTAAGCATAGTTATTGTTTTCTTTGCCTCTTCCTTTTCTTTGATTAGTTCATCAAGTTTTTCAAAAAAATCTGTAAAAAATTAAAATGAGTTAGGCTTAGCAATAAATATATTAATTGAAAGTTTGAAAAATTGTAATTCATTAAATTTTTATTTATCTTTAGATTAACAAGAATAATTATTTTTACTGTTTGTTTAAACTTTATAAACTTAAATGTTTTTCATGATTTATAGTCCATAAATGCTAATATCTAAAAATGGAATTTATTAATACTCTATATTTCTTTTGTAAATCACATCTTTTGTTAGAATAGTAGTATAGTAGAATATATTACCTAAAAGCCGTCGTTCGTCTAAACTGACCATTTGAACTTTATTGCATAGAAATTCTTTGAACTGCTAAACATTATCTGTCTTAAAAATGAACTAATAGACCTATTTTAACATTTTCATTTTTTACTCATTCTTTTATGTTAAATATTTAATATTTACTTTGATATAGGTGAATATGGTTTATATTTATCCGTAAAAATAGAGCACAAGTTATTGTTATAGTATAGAAATTAACCGCCACTGACGCGCGCAGCTTTGTTGTCTCCGCGAATGCGTTAAGCACATTTACTCTCAAATCCATATGTTACGTAATAATTCTTGTATCCGCGATCTCTGCTTGTCACTGTTAAATATTAATCTCAAATGAAAACTGTAAATCTAGAATTAAAATTATTGTTTATAAAATACTAATGATTTTTTGTTATATGTATTAATGCAATTATATTTTTTTGACAATTATTCACTTATCTTAATAAATCATTAAATTAAATAAAATTTTAAGAAATCAATTATGATTAATAAATTTCATACGTTGTAAACATTGTTATTTGTGTACATTAAGTTTATTTAAAAAACTAATCTACGGGTTTTAACATTTAGTAAAATGCTTAAAAAAATTAAGCAAGCAAAATGAAAGAAAAATTATAATTTATTCAGTTAAAAACAATATAATATTAAATATAAGGTATTATTTAACAATAATCGCGCACTTGGGTTCACACATTAATGAATCGCAATAATATAATTAATATTTTTTACCAAACATATACAAAAAGTAAACAAACTGTTTTTTAAGACATTTTCACCTGTCCAAGTGTTTGCAATGAATATGTTATCGTTATGACCTGTAAAATACTGTTTTTAGAATAAACAAAAACAGATTAATTCGTGATATAAATGAAAGCGAAAACCAACATTTTAATTTATGGATGAAGAGAACAGATCTACGAAAAACACAACTGCTAAAAAATATCAAACAAAAATTGTATGGCATAAAGACATAAGATAGTTAACATCTTGCATTTTGACGTTTTTGGTTGCAATCTCATAGATTTTGTTGTGCAATCTATGCTTAATAGCGGCTCAAAACCTATACCAAACAAATTGAAGTACTTTGTAAAACTAACAAACGGAGCCACAAATTATGTCTGATTTTTGTAACCTACCCATAACAATAATGTGAGTGAAACTTATATAAACCGTTATCCATGTGAGAATTAATTAAATCTAAACCATTTATTAAGAGTTTATTATCATTTACAAAACAGGTAAATTTAAGTAAAATAAATAGTAATAAAATAACTAATATAGTAATAAAAAAGATTATATTTGTTGTCTAACGATTTGTCTATAAAAAAGAACACGATTTATATACTTATTCACTAAACCAATTTTATTTAAACAAACTTCAATTTTGTGGAAAAATAAAAGATCTTCAACAAAATATTTCTAATGTATAAAAACAATTTCATAATTTCCTTCTTTCATATATTAATTTTTTCTTATTTAAATAATGTTTAATTTCTTGTTATTCATTTCATCAACCGATCAAAAACCGAAATATAAATTTACAACAAGAAAAGTCCGTCACTATTATGGTTAACAATATAATTAATAATTCTATAGAGTAAGCTCATATCGAAAGATATAATTTTTCTAACGAGAACTAATTTTGGCGCTTTCGATAATTTTACTACATTTGCCTTATTAAATGAAAAAAATAAAATGTGGAATTATGTTAATTTTTTTTATTTTAAATATTTATTGTTGTTAAAAGACTTGAAAATAGCTCAATAACGGAAGTTGAATTAAAAAATTTTAGCCGTGCACTTAATCAAATATGCATTTTAACATATGATCACTTAGCAATTATTTTCGATGGAATAAGAATTTTAAATTTTTTAGCTCACTTTGAAAAAGAAAGCTATTGGATTTGACATGTCCGTGTGTAACTCTGTATCTCTGTCTGTAGACTTTTTTTAGATCACAAAAAATGTGCAAAAACTGAGGCAGTGTGTCAAAACTGGCTTAAATAGGGGCAAAAGAAGGCTTAAATTTGGTCAAAAATGACTAAAAATTGGGCTAATTTGGTTAAAACTGTCACAAAAATGGGCATGAATTTGTTACTTTCTGGGCAAATATAAGTAACTTTTGCTGTCACGCGTCTTATTCGCACGTTATGAAACGCGCCTTATTTTATCTAATAGCACAAATGTTGATGTTACCTCGTTGACATCTAAACTAAGAAAGAATAAAAATTAAATAAACACTCACTGAAGTACTGTTTATAACAAGGTTTTAAAATACATTTAACTTTAAACAAAACAATAATAATTATAATTTGGTTTATTTAAAAATATAAATCAATAATGTAAGCTAACAATAGATTTTATATCAAAGTGAGCGCATTACTAATGTTCATTCTTGTTTTGTATTAAATTTGTCGACATTCTTTAATTTTACATCAAATAATTAAACTATAATAGTTAATCCCATGTTAAATTAAATTTATTTAATTAAACACAATTTATAATTGAAATTAATCTAAGTTGAAATTAAGCGTGGCCCTAGAAAAAAAAGTTTTAAGCTGTATAAATCAATAAAATATATGAACGAAATATGATTGTAAGACTTAACATAATTAATTGACAAGAAGACGAAACAAATGTTAAGGTGAAATAAATTAATATCTACATTTATTAAATTTGGAACACATTAAATGATAGAAAACATTCAGATATTAAAACTCTTAAAAAACATGAACAAGTGTGGAGAAAGTTACTTTCACCGATGAATTTTTATAATAAAGTAATAACTCATTGCTATTCGTTAGTTCATTTAGAGAACTGATTTAGTTTTCGATTTATAGTAGTTTATAATTTAAATTATGGTCAAGACATATAAGAACACAAATATAAAATGTAATGTATATTATTATTTTAGATAATAAAATTTTCGATTTGAAAAACTAATTCGATTTTTAAAGATTTAGAGAACTAAAAAATAACCGATTATTAGTTTTACAAAAAGAAAAGTCTGATATCAGTAAATAATGACATGGAAGTCAATATATATATATTAATTAAGATCAAATCTGATATCTTAATTATCTGAACGAGTACTAATTATTAGTTTTGCAGAATATTATCTCTATTGCATTCTTAAATGAATCAAATAATTTCTAAAACGTTATTGAAAAAAATATATGCAACAAAGTTGTTTTATTTATTTTTGCTAAATATTATGATAAGTAAATAGGAAAATAGTTTATTAACGGAAATTTCGCTCTTCAATTGTTTGTTATTTTAGTTTCTCAAGTAAATAAAATTTACTATAGATGTGTATTCGCTTGGTGAAAATCAATAAATGTTTTTACATAATAGTCCGTTTATAGATATTGTAAAACCTTGAATAATGACAGATTATCCGAAGTCAGTCAATTATAAGTTTTATTATACTATTACCTAAAATTAGTAAAGTACCATATTTTGTTTATCTTTTATTAAATTTGACTATCAACAATAAATCAAAATAACTGATTTCAGTGAACGAATTATATTAACTGATTTTAAAGCCTATTGTAGTTCCTCAGTTATAAAAATTGATTGTTGTGAAGTTTAAACGTTTTTTTATAACAAGAATGCAA
The DNA here is from genome assembly GCA_034700185.1 of Phthiracarus laevigatus. Taxonomy (NCBI): domain Eukaryota; kingdom Metazoa; phylum Arthropoda; class Arachnida; order Sarcoptiformes; family Phthiracaridae; genus Phthiracarus; species Phthiracarus laevigatus. The sequence goes on from JAQIXJ010000358.1 coordinate 7,322, forward strand.
ATTATTTTAAGAAAAATATGTGCAGCATATTTTTTTAAACTAGCGAAGATTAGAAGCACAACCTAACTAATTTTAGTTTGCGTTGTAATTTACAGATTAAAATTGTAATTTAACTATAAACTGATAATTTTAAAATTTGTTAATTAGATATTAACAGTTTTCAAAAGTCTACAACTTTTTAAAACTCTAATTTCCTATTATCATTGAATACATCCCGGAAATAACTTAATAATTACTAAAGATAACTTAAATTGTAAAATGTAAAATGTTCTTGTAAGATAAAAATAATTTATAAACTCATTTTATCAAAAAAAATTATCAAAACTTGAAAATTAACAACAAAATATAATTTATAAAGTCTTGCTTCTAAACATAAGCTGGAAAAAGTGACGTATAAAGTGTGAAGTTTATGAGACACTTTAAAGTATTTCAGCTAAAAAAATTCAACAAAATTTAAATAAACCAAAAAAAGATTTTCATTTGAAGAATGTATAACTGAAAATAAAACTAATAATGAGTTATAATCGCTTTAAGGGAAATAATTATAATATAATCTTTTAATAATGCTGGTTGTACAACTTTTTATTGTGTAATTTTCTAGACCTTTGACATTGTACAAATCATCTATATTAAACAGTTATTTTTATTCATGTTTGAATCTTGTAAAATTATATAAATGTAGTGAAGAACAATAACGAATGTATAAAAGCTCTCAGCAATTTTGTTGTACCACATTTTACTGCTAGCTAATTCAAGCATAAAACAATTTAGTTATCAAATATAGATTTAATATTTAGTTTAGGTCTAAATTTGATTGTAAATTAAAATCAATAAATATTTTAACGATCAAACTAAAACCAATATAAATGGATGGACTGAGGTTATATTAAACACTAATTATTAATATGATATTTATTTATAGATCAAATATAATTTTTAAATAATTATTTGAATATTTTTTTAAAGAAGTTGTTATATTTTGTAATTGAGTGCAGTTACTGTAAACGCTAATTATTAAATTTATAATTATTTATTGACTAAAATTTTTTATTAAATGCTTTATTGTTCTGTATTAGAAATTTTTATGTTTAGTGATAGACCGAAATTCTTTACGCTAAATATTAAGTCGATAATTATTTAGACAAAATATAATTTTTAAACAAAAGCTTTAGCGTTATGTTATAGAAAGAAAATTTATTTTTTTATAGCTGCTAGTATTCTGTTACATTTTACGCAATTATAAGTTCATTAATAATTTTTTATTATGAAAGTTTTATAGATAAACTATATGAAAAAATATTAACTTTTTCTGTTTGCGTGAGAAAGATGTATTATCGTAATCCTAAAGCCATTAAAACATTGATTATGTAATAAACTTTTTTTATTGCCTTGCAAAAGTTTATAAAGGTATGATAAAATTGTACTTAATTAATGTAATTTATTTTTATAAAAATACTTATTATTGCCTTCAGCTGTTCAGTTTAAGAGTACAAATAAATTATAAAATAGTTAGAACATTTATCGCATTAGATCAGTAAATTTATCTCAACATTGAGTAAGCCATTAAATGAAAGCTGCTTTTTTAAAACTGGCTTTTATTAAAGATGTTATTTTGTTTTTTCATTGATTTTTAATTTTACATTAAATATAAATTTGAAAATTTATACAAAAACGTTTCATATTCTAGTTATTTAGGTTTATAACAATAATTCCATAGTACTTCGATTTTTAATAACAAATAAATTCCGATTCTATTTTGCTCGTTTTTTTATCTAACTATAAAATTTCATCTTTGTCAATAATGACAGAATGGTTTTAGATAAATTTATTACAGTTGGTTTTGCCGTGTCATAGTATTTATGTTTTGACAGTTAGTTTACAAAAATAGTATAAATTTCTTATTTTTGGTTGCTAGCGAACGATCAAGCAATATGCACTTAAACAATGTTAAATTGATTATTCTTTTATACTCATTTAATAAAATTGTTAAAGAAAGGTGTACTCTTCATTAAATGTGTTATTATATCTATTTAATGATTAATGAGTAATTGCTAAAGTATTAAAATATGTTTTCCTCGAGTATAACACAAAATAGATACTTAAGAACATTTAATAATTTCTTCTAATAAATGGTCAAAATGTTACTAAACTATCATTTGGACGAATAGAAGCAACATAATTTGTTAATTTATCGTTATACAATAAAATTTATTTGATAAAATCATAAGTATTACAAAAAATTTATAGCACACATTATATAGTAAGTTCCATGAGGTTTTATTCACTTTATTTTGGATAGATCTAATATTTTATAATTAAAAATTTAATTTATAGAAAATAAAACAATCTAATTTTCGAAAAATAAGTTTTTTGATTTATAAATACCAAAATATCGTCAATTACATTCATTGATATATATGAGCAGTATAATGTATACTATTTATATCTATTTTGTTTGAAGTTGGATCAAAATACTTTATTAATTGATTTTTAATAAATTTTATAGGCAAACTAATATATTTTTGTAATACTGAAAATGCGGTAATTTCTATTTTTTAAATTGGTCTTGTCTATTTTATGTTATTCCATTTATCTTGATTTAAATTTATAAAAACACTGGTTAAATTCTTGTTAATAGTATTTAGTGCAAGAGAAAAAATATCCTGGCTTTATTTATACATAGTTTTAATTTAAAATGAATAAAATTTCTATAATCTATTCTTTAAACAAGATCGTTTTTAGATAATCTAGTTCAATTTTACTGTATAAAAAATGTACATTTGATGCAGCATTTCATTCTAATTTCTAATAATTAGTTTATGTTAAAAACGTAGTAAAAATTTCCGATAAAACGGCAATATTCTTTATTAAACTTATTTAATTTATATGGGAGTAATATTTCATACATTTACTTAATATTTGGATTTACATATATAATATTATTTTGACATTCGTTTTGTCACTCATTAATTTAGTCAAAAGTAATTGACGACAATACTATTGTTCAAATAAAATTGTTGTTCGTACTATAATCTCCTAATTTACATATATTTAAATTAAAAACTTAGCATAAATACTTGAAAAAATAATAATATTCATTTGATTGAATTATTTTAAAATTAGTTTATTTTTTTCATTATTTATAATAAACTGAAATCCGTCGTGTTTTTAATTGTTTTTTCCAATATTACTAAAATAATTGTTATTTCTTAATGCAATATCTTTATAAAGTGAATTTTATGCTGTTTAATTTGTTTTATATTCACAAATTACTTTAAAAATACAAAAAAAAATCAATAACTGATTGTGCATTACTTAAACATATTGTGCTTTTCGATTCAAAAAAAAATATTATTTTTTTAATAATTTTGGATGTCTAGAAGAGGATTAAACTTAATTATTTTTAGTTTTATTGATTTTACATTAGAATATGACTGATGTTAACAAATTGACATATTGAAGAAAATACATGAGAATTCAAATCAATAGTAAAAAAGATTCGTCATAAGAACATTAAATAACCGTATAAAAATTTTTCTTTATTACTTAACATATTAAATCACTTAGCAACGGGAAAATAACCTTTATTTTTTATTGCTTAAAAAAACTCATATTTTTATTAGATAACAGATACAATCACCTAGTAACAAAATTAAAATTTTATTTTTATCTTCATTCGAATTTAAATTTTAATTTAACAATTAACATACAAATACTAACCAAACGAATAAAAAAAATTTTATCGATTGAAAAAAACTTAATTATTATAGAACACGAGAACTTAGCAACCAAATAAAAATATTATTTTTTATCGATTGAATAAAAATAATATTGCTTTTTGTTAACGCAACCAAAACTGATCTGTTAGTACAGTTAGCAGCCAAATTAAAAATATATTTTTATCGGTCAAATAAAAAAATATTATTTTTAAGTGTATTAAATTACATTGCATTGAGTTATCTATGTTTATAAATACAAGAACGTAATTGTCATATATATTGTTTTAATTTAAATATTTATTTAACGGGATTTGCAACTACCAATAATTTGAGATAATGAAATTATGTTTATATCTTATTTAAAATTCAATTTAAATGGATATTACAGTTCTCTTATACTTATTTAAATGGTTTCTGTTTAGTATTTCTTGCAGTTGCTCATTTTGCCACAGTTTTTGTTAATTTTGAAATTACGGCAGATGGAATAGAATTATATATTCTTTACATTGATACATTTAACAAAAATACTTATTAACATACAAAAATTCTGAAATTTTTTTGAATTATATTGAAGACGAGGTGTTTTAGAATTACTTTTTTAATTTAATTTTTACAACTATTTTATTTCAAATAAATTTAGTCATAGTAATTTTAGCTACTTATTGATTAGCTAATTTTTCAGAACATCAAAAATAAAAATTTTTTAATTGAGAAAAATTATTTTAGCTTCACTTTAAAAGACAAAACAAAACAAGAGAATACTTTTAACTCAATATTCGGATTGACATAATTATCATCCTTTACAGAAGTTAACTTATATTCTAATAAAGAGATCGAAAAAACAAATTTTATCAAAAGCCGTATTTTTTAGCGGTTTCTTCCGATTTTAATTAAAAAGTTGTGGTTTATTTAACAGTAACTGAACAGAATTAAGTCTTATATGTTTTGCCTTGTTTCCTCAATTAATACAAAATAGCTACCGTGGACTAATATATCTCAATGCAAGGATTTTACTATGCCTGTTTTTCAAATAGTGATTGCAGGGAATTTTAAGTCTTGTAAATTTTTTGTATTCCTATTTATTATTACAGATGTTTCTTCGGATAAATTAATGAGGCTTATTATTTTCAATAAAAATAGTTCTGAAGAAAGTTTATGAGCTGAGCAACATGAAAGAATAAAAACTAACCAAAATAATAATTAGTTAAATGCATAGTTTTATTTTATTTTAACCAATTGTGATCTAAGTTTATCATTTATGACATTATTTGCCACTTTAATCATTTAATTAATTTTAGATATTCTAGCTATTAATTAAATAATTAAAAATAGTTTAACAAAAATTTACAACATAAAGCTTCTGCATGATTATTATTTTAACAAGATTATATGAAGCTATGAAAGATTATGTATTTTTGTGTTATAATATCAGCATATGTTTCTGTAGAATTATATGTTTCTGTGCAGGTCGTACAAAATGTGTCCTTTATAAACTTTTCGAGTTGGTAAAAAGCCAGATTTAATAATTTATTCATTGACTAAAATATTATTTTATTACTCATATAAAACTCATAAGTATAAATATTTAATATAAAATTTAGTATTTTCGTGAAAACGAACTCTGTTTGTATTAATGTATTGTAGCCAAAACAAAATGTCCTGTATTATGTAGTGCTAAATAAGATTTGGGTAACTGTTTTAAAAAAACTTTTGTTTTATTTTGTGAGAAATACAGTATAAGTATTTTATTACACATAAATCATACATATTGAAGAAACAAAAGAACGAAATAAAAATAAAAATAAATAGTCATTAGTATAAATTAAAAATTAAAACAGAAACTAAGACTTACAATTATGGATATTAAATATAGGGTCAGATAAATGGTAAATTGCGGTCTGTTATCTGTTAGAGTTTATGACTAGTTTCAGTTAAAGTTTAGTCTACTCAAGATTTATAAAAATTATTAATTTTAAATGCTAACTATTTCGATGCTTTCATAAGTAAAACTAACCGTACGTGTTTTCACTTAAAAGCGTTATTAAACAGAAAAAAACGCTAAACTTCAAAAAAACCGTATAGTGTTAAAACGTTTAGTTTAAATGAGATTCGATTTGATGCAAATAAATCTAAATCTGGATTTTTCCTTATAAATTTTTTAGCTCACTTTCTTGAAAAGAGAGCGAGCTTATGGATTTGACCATGTCTGTCCGTCTGTCCGTCTGTCGCGGTGTCCGCACTAGCTCGACCATTGAAGTTAGCACATATTTTATATTAGTTAAATTTCACTTTTTGGAAAGATTTAGATTATAGAAGTATTTTTACATATCTTATAAGCATTGATAAAACTATCAAAAGTGAGCTCTCTATGAATGTGTCGTTCTTGTTTATTTATTAGTTGATGTTTGATGATTTTTAGATGTTCGTTAATGAATTAACTAAATAAATTGTAAACTAACGTTAAAAATTAAAAACATAAATGAAAATTAATAATGCGCTCACTTTGACTTTAAATCTAATGTTGGCTTACTTTGACTTTAAATCTAATGTTGAATTACCTTTCACTATGTAACATCAAATATGTAGAGTATAATTATTAAGACGCGTAGCACCATAACAATCTCATAGTTGCCCCGATATTAACCATTTTTGACCAAATTATAACCATGTTAAGCGCCTAATTAAGCAAATATTTTGACACATTTTGACTCAGTTTAGCCCCAACTTTTATTTTACTTCTTGTCTATTTACTGAAAAATAAACTAAAATCAGTAAATCTAAATACATTTTTCAAAATAATGAAATAATTAAAAAATATTTATCAAAAAAGCTATGAATTAAAATTATAAATATTAAGAATAAGTTGATTCTTGTATTATTTTTTAAAAACTAAAGATTTTGTAAACGTAACAACATTATAAAGATTTAAAAGAAAAATAATATCACATTGTAATCATAGTACATTTACCATCGTATGCATTAAAATTGTTAGTCGTTACTTAAGGTTCAAACTATTCTTGTTTTTAATCAAAACCAACTAATTAATGATAACATACTAAAATTAATGAATGATTTCTTAAAAAAATTTAACGACTAGTACGACTTTTGAATTTTTTTAAATTATTTTTAATTTTTTCTAAGTTCAATTTAAAGAATAAATACAATAAACAGGTAAAAACACTTTGAAATATACACCAAAGGATAGTTATAAAGTCTTTTTGCTTTAATTTTGGTAAAAAAAATGTAAGGTCATAATTGATTTGAAAAGTATACTTAAAGAATATATAATTTATACGGCCTATAAAATTAGTATAATTTATTAGCATTTGAAACGATGTTACTTTGAAAAATGACAAAAACTATTTTGATAGGTTGATTTCATAATTTAATCTTATTTTTTATTTTTATTAAAGATAAAACTATTTTTTTCATCTTTTTCTTTCAATTTATTACAAATCAATGTATTGTATAATGTATTAAAAAGATGTATCAATAATCAAACTGTTATAGTTGATTTTATGATAACTATATATGACAATAAGATTATATATAATTTGAGTTTGTTTTCTTTCATAATGTTAATATTTGTCATTTTTTTAAAATAATTTTGTTTTTAATTTTTTTCAATTTAAATAATATAATAAATATTGCTTAGCTGATATACAAATTTGAAAGTAAAGTTAAAAATATTAATACAATAATATTGTTTGTACCTATTTTTATATTTTAATATATCTTAATATTTTATTTATTAACAATGTAGATGCATATTTAATACATTAACACATTATTTTACTCGTAAAATATAAATGTATGTTTGAATTTAAGTTAAATGATATTCTAAGACACTAACACTGATAAAAATAAGTGTAAGTTAAATATTAATAATATACTTTAACAAAAAAAAGCTATATAGTTTATAAATACATTTTTATAATAAAATCATAACTGAAGCTTACTAATTGTTTATTAATACTCTATTGAAATAAATTTTACAAAAAATTTTTACAACACCCATTTGTGACGTTCAATATAATGAGTTTTAAAACCAGATTTATGCTTGAAAACGTTTTTACAAATGTTACAAATATATTTCTTTGCCTTATCTGATGAAGTTAATCTGTCTTTTTTCATCTCGGTTTTCCAACATGCGAAGATTGTATTTCGTTCACTTGATAAGACGAAAGATGTTTTTGAAGGTTTATTCGTCTTTTCGAATGTAGAGATTAAATGAAATTGACTAACCGGATTGTTGTCGTAATTCATCGAGTCATGTGATTCCAGTTCTTCTCCATTGTATATATCCAAACTGTTTGATACAATCGATTGCAAAGATGAACATTGCGATGGAACTGGCTGCCCATTATTTTCTATACAAATTGGTTCATTTGATTGATAAATTTTATGGTTAATTCTTTCTTCATTTTGGTAAATATAGTTTAATGAATTTTGTGGGTCTTGAGTTTCAATAGTGTTTTGTACTAACGTAAGGAAATTTACACCAAGTTGGAATGACTGTTCAGTGTTCATTGACTCAAGCGAATTTCCCAAACATAATGGTTGAAATTTATCGATTTCTGGTTCAACTGGAAATATTTTTTCAAAATAATGTAGGGTTTCGTTATTAAAAATAAGTTCCAAAAATTGCCTATGAATATTTAACTTTATTAAAAATTAATCAGCATTCTTTAAAAACTTACTTTAGTTTGAAATAAAATGGTTTTATGTTATTCTTAAGTACTTCATACTGAGTTTTAAATGCCTCAATATCTTCCTTAGCTTTATTCAATTCTTGTTGAGTATATTCCAGTCGTTGATTAACAACAACAATTTCGTCTTTTAATTTAAAACCAATTATAGCCAGTTCCGTCAACTCACGTGCATTGTTTTCAATCTCATTCATCTATCAACAAAGTTGTATTTTTCTTAGTTAAAATGCATTTTGTTTGATATTATTTTTACTTATTTAATAAGTATTTTATTGTTTAAACTATAAAACATTTAATTTACAAAGAAGTCATTGTATTAATTAGATTAAAACTGATAAAACAAAATTAATAATTAACAGAAACTAAACATCGTACATAGGTACTAAAAGTCTTAATTTTTAAATTCATTTTTACTCAATATTACTTAATAATAATACCTTTATTAGATTAAGTGTTCGAATTAACTATAACCTGTTAAAACAATATATAATACTAGATAGTTATTTTCCAAAACATTATCTTCATTAAAATAACAATAATTATAAAGACTGTTCTGTATTTTTTTTTCTAACTGAGCTTTTATAATCTTTTTATTCTCAACGCAAACATTAAAAAATGTTTTTGCGCATATTCAGTCTTTTTCTCGTTATATCTCTTATGCTAGAATGGGATTAATCTTGGAAATAATACAGTTTTTGAACTTTATTACTGCGCTAACGATTATTTTCTTTCTATTTTTAGACTTTTTCTGAAGTTATGAGAAATTTAATGCAAAAAAATATTCTATTTAAAAACAATAAATAGATTAACAAAAGAACATTTCGAATAAGGAAAATTAAACAATTAGAATTCTTTTATACTAAATCAGAAATCAGTCGTAGTGTAACGTCTTAATACATTTTATTTAGTATTCAATTCTTAATTAACCATCTTGTAAGGATAATACAATAGCAAAATAGGTAGTTGTATTAAAGATGTTTAATAAGCTTTTTTAATCAAATTCATTAATATGGTGATTAATAAGACATATCCTTAAGAGAATACGTTAAATGTTTTTATATAACTTAGTTGTTTATTTAGCAATATTGACCATTTAGATTGCTTACTGCTGCTAGTAAAATGAGTGGAATTTTATTGTTAAATCAGCACTTGCTAATTATACCATGCTGGTTTAATATTTCATATAACAGCCATTATCTAGTGTAAATTCTGAATGTTATTTATTATTCAACTTTTAAAAGTTAAAACAGATTTAAGAATAGCCAACATAAAAACTATGTTTCCGATTAGACTAATTCTTTTCTTCTACATCTATTAACCTATTTATTATTAGCTCAAACCGATTATTTTATTATTGCCCTAACATCATCTTTAATTATTTGTTACAAATCTTATTATAATTTTTAAGAAATACTAAACTAAAAGTTATCAAAAGCACAAAAAGAAGTAAATTTTAAAAATCATATTTTTAAAATTTAAAACGGCCAGTGTATAGTTTATAAATATGATGTTTTGATTTTTTTCAGTTAAAATTTTGTAGAATAAACTGTAAATAGTTTGAGTCGGGAGATCTGTATCTATGATTTTCATTTTTACCTCTCGTTTTTGATAAGACAAGTTATAATTTTGACACTGTTCACAGTATGTTCTAAGTATCTGAACTAGCTCGACTTCTGAAAATTTCAATTGTTTTAATAGAAATTTTCAATTAATATTTAGCTGTTTAACTGAAAGAAATTGAGCTCTTAATGAAAGGGCATTATTAGAATATTTGTTCAACAGGTATGAACAATAAAAGCTTAATAGGAATATTAGGCCAGCTAATCTTATAATCAAATCTCTTGATAATAAAACATTGATTAAAACATTCTCTTGCTTATATATAACTAGGAGATTATTTTTAAAATTAAGACAATAAAATCATTTTTTAAGCAATCCATGAAAACTTCATAAATGTTTTAATTTAATTTAATTTGATTCTGTATTTTGAATAAATTTAGAATTCAATTATATTTTGTTTTTAACAGAAATATTTTATTAAAATTATTTTGACAAAAAGATTGCATTCCTTAAAATTTCTATACTTAAATTAATTTTTTATGAATACATAATGACATGTTAAAAAATGTAATGTATTTATTAAATATTTTTATTAATTTTTATTATCGGTCTAAAAAGAAGTAAATGTTTTTTATGACTATGCATAAAAAAATTGTAACATTAGTGTTAAAAGAAAAAATATAATGTTTCTTTTAATTAATCTATAGGTTTTTTGAATATAGTCTATTATTTAACTCTAATTTTTTTAAAAACATAAAAAGAAGTAATACAATAATATTATATTTTATTCATTTTACATTTATGTAATGACAGAACTGTTTTTAAAATTTTTTATTAAATAAATTGAAATAATCAATAACTATTAAAATAATTTTTAATTTTTGACATCTAACTATAAATTACATTTGTAAGAAGTTTGTATTAAAATGTATGCAATTCAGATAAAGTGATGTAGATTTTAAAATTATTTTTATCTAACTATTATAGCTTTTTTGTAACTTACCATAACGAGTCTAAAAAAATTAAACACCAACATTGCTCGCTCTTCAATATGTGCAAATGAAATTACTTTTATTCTAGCGAAAAAAATGTTAAATAAAACGGTTCAAACATTTTATGGTTTCGAAAATTATTATTCACACAATTATTGTATGTTTTTCTTTCAAGAAACTAGTTTAGAACAATTAAGATTTATTTATTGCAAATTATAAATCAGTAGTAAAAACTTCTGTATGTTGTTACTACTTTTCCGAAAATAAATCGTTTTTATTTTTTTTGTTTATTTATAATTAAATTAATGTTCTTTTAATATTAATATTATCTAAATAATAAAATTATGAAATTATAACAACAAGAGACAAAGTTTTTCAAAATAATGTAAATTTCAAGTAGAATAAAAAACCATATAAATTATTCATCTTAATTGGTTTTTATGCATCTATTTTTAGCTATATTTAAAAGGTAATTCATTTGTATACATCATTCTAGTTTTTAACAAGAATTAATAAAATTTACTATCAGCAAAGTCCCTCTCTTATAAAGAATGACTTTTTTTAGTTAATTCGAATCCAAAATTCTGACACTACAAACAAGAAATAATTTTCTGACTTTCGAGAATTGTAACAGAATTGATTCTTTAAATATTTCCCTAATAGTTAACAAATATAATATGCAATTTCAGTAATTTTATCTTGATTTTATCTTTGTATCATGATTAATAGATATGAATTTTTTATAAGGAATTGTACTGTTAAATTGTATAATTTATTTTCTCTTGTTTATCAACAGTTTCTGGGCTACTTATGTGTATTCTTCAGTTTAATTAATCGTTAATGTGTTTCTTTATCCCTGTTTTTAGAAGATTATCAAGATATTCCTGATAAAAGTAAAACTATCCTTCAAATTAATAATTAATTCAAATTGTTCCACGATATTCACTTGGATGATGCATTTTAATATTTAATTAATTAGAAAATTTAATCCCTTAAAATGTGTTTATTTGTTTCATATGATTTATATGCAATTATTTTTTGTTTATTAATTTTTACATTTTATTTTGGTTTATAGATTTGAAAATTTTTTTAACGGCATTTTTAATATTTTTAAATTTTATTTTATTTTATAAAGATATTCAATAGTTCTTAATTAAATAAAGTAACACAAAGAGAAAAAAGAGAAATGATTCATATTATTTAAATAATTTTATATCTCATGTTACTAAATAAAATATGTAACTAATTTTTGGAAAATTTAATATTTTTAATATTTAAAAACTACGATTTAACGACATATTCTCTTTTTAAGCATTTTATTAACCAATAAAAAACCGATTTTATATTAATAGAAAAGTCTATACCTAATAATTATAAACTTGTAAGTCATTAATCATAATAAATAAACTCAAATCGGAAAATCCAATTTCTCTGAACATGAATTATTTTCATATTTAAGAGATTTGTATTTAATGTTCCTTCTTTAATGAGTCAATAATTTTACCAAAGTTAAATGAATCAAATATAATGCGCATTTAAGTAATGGTTCATTGTTTTGTTGAGATATCATGATTAATAGAATTGAAAAATGTACTATCTGTATAGTTTGACTTGTTAATTACTTTTACTCAAAAATTAAGAAAAAAGAATATTACAGACATAGAACACACGTTTTAAAAGCAATATTTGGTGACTTGCCGCTAAATGAGTGTGATAAAAAAGTTATGTTCTATATTAAGTTAAAATAGTATTAAGCTTTCGCGATATGTTCGATAAGATGTTAGGATAGTATTTATGTTTAATTGGAATGGTCAATATATTTGCGAGAACGAATAAAACCTCTGATCTATTTATAATCTAAAAATTTTATGAGTTAATGTTATTTATTTTTTTATCGAGTCACAAAAGAATGATAACACAACAGTTATTATTAAATTGAGTATCTCTTTTTGATTTTTATCTGTTTCATTACTACTGGTAAAGATAAATATGTTAATTTTCACGAAATCAGTCACGGAATAAAACATTAATATTATTACTCATCACTGGTAATGGTACGTTTGGACTGTGTTGATTACTATCAAATATAGAAATATATTTATGGTATCTATCTGCCATATAGTATAATTATTTTGAAACCTATAATAAAAATTAAAAAATAAGACAAAATTAATTCTGTGTTGATTAATATTAATAATTTATTTTAAGTTAGTATCTTTAATTTTTTTTCCGTAAATGTTTAGTATCAATTTATGGGTTGAGAAAGAAACTGGATTAAATATAAAAAGTGCAAACCAAATAACGATCTATTTAATAAATTGTTTAAGTAAGATTCTCTCTCTGCAACGAATTTCTTGTTGCTAATAGAAACTAAACTAATAAAAATAATTTTTTATTTCCCATAAAAATATTATCGATTAATAACACACATAAATCTTTGAACGAGTATGACTGTTAAATTCATATATAACTTTATACTTATAAGCATAATTCATAAAATCTTGTAGTTTGATATTGTTTATAAACAGTCTTTAATTAAAAAACGGCAAAACGTTTAAAAATAAACAATTAGACTATAATCAGTAATAAATCTTCTTTAATAAATAACTAATCGCCATATTTCAATAATAATAGAAATAACATCGAACTGTTGTACTAAAAAATTAACAAAACAAAAATTATCTATCTTTCTAGTAAAACAAATTACTGATCAATAATTGTCAATTAAATATCTTTTACTACTTTTGACTAGTAAAAAAGCTATTTATTGCAAATAAGAAGCCAACACTTATTAGCAAGTGTTTAGATTATGTTTATAAACTATTTTTTTATTCAAAAAGGTAGTGTTTCCACCTACATAACTAAGAAAACAATAATAATCAATATTTCTTAGTTAATAGCTGTATTTTATTAGAAATCTAACAAATTTTTTTCAAAAACTTTTTTATGAGCAATTATGTAAGAGTACAGATTTAATACTTGAATATTAATTGTTGAACAGAAAAAGTAAAAGTTGGTTCAATAACAGCTTATGGCGTGACAACGAATTTGATTAGATTCGACATAAAAGCTAGTCTCATCTCGACTTTGTTTTCGTGCGAGATTTCTATTTATAGTTTGGTTGTCGACTTCCAGTACGTAAAACAGTTAAAAAAATTACAAGTAAATTATATTAAATATATAAACCTGTATATGTTCTTAATAAATTACTTTAATATTGTTTGAATATCAAATCTTTATTCCAATTAAAAGATAAAATAAGTTTAATACTTAAAATAAATTAACTAAAAAAGTTTTTCTGGTTTGAAATAATTTATACGTGTTCATGTGTAAATGATGTAATGAATTAACAACTTTTTACAAATTAACTCATATTTGGAAGAATAATTATTATTTTGTTGTAAAATATTGCATTTAAATTTAGTTTAAATAAATAAAAGTAATATTACAATACGATCCGATTATATATCCAATCATTAATTATAATATTATTAAACGAAAAAATTTTTTAACGATAATCTGCAACAAAACAAGTACGGCACATTTATAGTTTTATATAAGCTTCTAATACAATTAAAAATTGTTTTAATAATTAATCTAATGTTCCGAAACAGGTTAAAAATTGTGCAAATTTAGTGGACACTGTAGCGCAAAGAATGAACGACAGAAATTGTCAAACCCATATGATTTCTCTCTTTTCAAGAAAATGAGTTTAATAAGTAGGGATAAGTTTTCTAATATTTATGATTTAGAGGCAATTATTTCTCACACATCTACACATAAAGCAAATTTGATTATAATTTTATTCAAAGCAAAAAAAAACACTAAAAAATTACTAAAATAAAGCTCTTTGACAAATAATCAACCTTTTTTTCTATCAGTATTTCCTTTAACTCAATGGTTATATAAAACCTGTTAAAACCGCCGATTTTATAAGTTTTTCCGGACATCTTGATTATGTCGGTCGTGATAAATTATTTATATTTTTTATCACGAAGGGTAATAAACGTCTGTAACTATAAAGTATTTATCATTTATGTTCTTTTATATATTAATAATTACAAATCATAGCTAAATACGCGATTATGTCATTAGTTGTTTAATTTTTTTTTAAAACTCATGTCGTAATAGATGGCGCCATTTGCTAAAATTTTTAGTCATAACAATGAAACACTTTTGTTAATTTTTTGGATCACTTGTATTACAATTTTGAGTTAACCTCAATGACATATTGCTCGTGTATGACTGTAGGTTAAAAACAGATTAATTGGATTACACTCAGCGCAGTCTGACGCGTGCTTATAGCCAGCGCAGTTTGTTTGTAAACGATTTTGTACTTTTTTATTATTAATAAATGAATTTCTTATCGTTTTTTAATAATTTTCGGATAATTTTAGATTAAACAAAATTGACTACAAATAACTTGTTATTTTGTTTTGTGAAAACTTTTCCATAAAATCGTGAGCATTCATAAACAAAACTTATACGATAACATAAATTTAGGAGCTTGATTGATTCATAATAATTACAGTGCAATGAATTTTCAATACTATTAGTTTACATCAGCGTATGGAAAAAAGTAATTAATTTGAATTTTATTGATTATTTGTTTGTTATACGTTATAGCAGTTTAGTAATGATGAAAGCATATGGAAGCCAAAGATTGGATCATAATTGACCGCAAAAAAATAAACGTACATTTAGTAATGATGTCTTCAAGCATTTGTTAACGAATACTGACGGGTTGATATAGATTGTCAAATTTATACTAGCAGTTTTTTAAAAAACGTAAGATATAATTTTTCTGCCTTTTGGAATGATTTACAAAAGTCAAAATTTATATAACACTAATAGCAAATTTTTATTTTCAATAACCATTTGTAAGATAAATCCAAATATCGAGAAGTTTTTACAAAAAGTGTTTTCTATTTTGCGTTTGGTTCCTCTCTGTTTCTATCGCTTTTTCTCATTTCAGTCTTTCTCTCTTTAGAACTAGTTACTCATTTAATACTTTAGTGTTTAAGAGTTTAAGGGTAAAATATATTGAAAACAATAAAGTATTTACTTCTTATTTTATTTAATCCACACGACATACTTTATTATATATTTAATTTAATTACAATAAACTGTAATTTTCTCTACGCAAAGTTGAATTTTGTTCATTAGGCAATAAAAAAAAGACTTAATCAGTGTCAAATTTGTTTAAAATGAGTTTGAAACAAATCATTGAATACAAAAAATCGGAATTTAACAAAGCAACAAATTATTAATCATTATTAAATGCTGAACAAAAACCAGGGCTTAATTGGTTTTTTGAGAATTTTGCTATATATGACTATCTATTTTTTTGAATAAAAGGCATTTATTTATAAGCCCAAAATCTTTTGAGAATTAATTTATTCACAATAATAGTGTTTGTTTTTCTGTTTTTTCACTAAGCAGTTATAACTCGTTTTGTTTGTTTGTCAATTAATTATAATTTTTAGTTTTTTCTTTTAATTTTCATTTCATTTCATAACGCTTTTATTATTTTAGAATAATGGCAACAATATCTAAGTCAGAATTACTAAAAATTATAGAATCCATGAAAAAACCAGTTTCGAGTACAACAAGCAGTTATGACACTGAATCTATTTCTGGTAAGCAAACTCCTCCACTTGAAGAAAACATATCAGTTATTGCTGAAACTGGTGAAATGTTTCATACCACCAACTTATGGGAAAATGTTAATTTAAAACAGAGCATTTTTGATTGGATGAATAAAGGCGAAATATTTCGTGGCAAAGACAGTTACGTCCCTTGGGATATCTTTATTGACGAAAAAGTGTGGCCAAATACAACTCATATTGAGTCTGATTTTGACGAAATTCTAAAATCAAGATCTATTTCACCATATTTTAATCCTAGTGCCATGTATATGAAGAAAGAAACTGGAAAATATTACACTTTTGAAGAAAGAAACTCTTTGAGGTGTGTTCCCCAAAACAATTGGTTTGAAAATGTTGGTGAGGGACAAGAAATTATCAAGAATGGTAAGTTACATTTGATGGACATGCATAGAAACTGGAAATTCAGACCATGGATTGAATATAACAATCTCTTCAAATCTAAATATGATAAGAATGTTCACCTCACAAAAAATGACTATGAAGAACTAAATGAAACTATCGAGTTGCCAGATTATCGAAAACGATATTTTGAAGATATAACTGGTGTTGAATATAATGACCTATATAATTCCGATAATTCAATACAACTCCAAGTTAATGATTACTGCAAAGATAGTAATATTATTCAAATTCGTCGTGAGTTCACACATAATGAGCTTGGTTCATACCGATGTCACTTTTGCCATTACGTTAGTCATTTGCCTGTTGTTTGTCAAACCAAAAATCGCAAACCAGGTTACCATTTTTATTGCTATCCTTGTGTAAAAGAACTAATCATGGCACGTGAACTTTATCTATGCTGTGAAATGGAACTTGTTGAATGCCCAATGATGTGCGGCTGTTTTCTTTTATTGACAAATAATCTTCGTCCGGCTTTAGCTGATAGATACAAAATCATTTATTTTTTTGATGTATGCACTGATTGTCATGGTAGATTCACATCAAAAAAGTTTAAAAATCATATGGACAACTGTTTAAAATCTAAAATAAAAACAGACTACATCGCGAAAATTATTTCTTTAGAAACAACTATTAAAACACAGAAAGATGCATTACAAAAAAAATACGAAGAACTTGAGTATTGTAAAAACATTGAAATATCTCAACTTAATCATTTAGTAAAAGAAATGTCTGAGAAAGAACAAAAAAATTTAGAAAAGAAAAAATACTCTTTTAATAAAAACCACTCTTTAGAATCAGGTATAAAAAAATTACGAACTGAAGCGGAAATAATAACTCTTTCTTAGCTGTAAACGAAGTGTTTAAATTGTTTTGGTTCCAAATCTTTACAGTATTTATCTTTGAATTTTAAAGCATAAATATAACTTAGGGTAAAAGTATTCTCATTAAATATGTAAAAAAATTAAAAGCAATCGAGATGTAAAGTTCACAAAATAGTGTACTTCAGCACCACTTAAATGATTTAATAATCTTTGCGTTTCTAGTGTTCACTTAATGGTTTCTAGTTATTAGCTTTGTTCACAATTTCGCAACAAAATAAAAAATATTTCCAATATAACAAAATTTTTTAATAGAATTGTTCGTTAACAAATGTAAGCCACAATAAAATAATATACTGAATATAGATTTTATTTATTTCAGATATAAAATCTTAAATACAAGTACGATTTTAATATCAGGATATATACTTTTGATTCGTTAAAAGTTTTATTCAGCAATAATTTTTACATTATTTAAAGGTTTAACATGAACTTTTAGTTTTAATTTGATTACTTACAAACCAATTAATTAAAATCATAAGGTGTATTTAATTGTAAATTATTACTATCACTATTTTCTTATAAAATATCTAGATATAATGTTGTATTAATTCAAATTATTTACAAATAATAGCACAAAGTTTAAATCAAGTTTATGAATGATTTTTTATATATATAAGTTACAAATATTAAAGGTTTTATTCAAATAATTAATAAAAATTGTAAAAGTTAACGTTTATTGCTAAATGTTTGAGAGTTTATACGTAGTTTGTAAAAATTTCCAACAAATTTACTTATTAAAGTTTTATTTAAATTGAAAACTTAAAGATAGTTATATTTTTTTCATTTTTTAAAATTTTTATTGCCATTATGAATTTTTACATTACTTTGATAAAGTCAGCTATTGAACTTGACATTTGACCTGTGCATCTGTCTGTTGAGGTTTTTAAGATCACATAAATCTTGAAAAAAATAACAAAATAGTCAATTTTCAACCAGAACTGTCAAAATGTGTTAAAAGTGGCTTAATTAGGGGCAAAAGAGGGCTTAAATTTGATCAAGAATGGCTAAAAACGGCTTTAAAAGGGGGAACACATAGCTTACATTGGGTCTAAAATTTCAAAAAATGGTGCTTATTTGGTCAAAACTTACACAAAATTGTATCAAAAAAGGTTATTATCGTGGCAAATATGAGTATATTTTGGTGTCATGCGTCTAACTATACTTATAGACGTTATGAAACGTGCTGTAGTGTAAGTATAACAAAATCTTGTATAAGAATTGTAAGTAAACCTTAAGCTTAAATAACTTAGGGTAAAATTATTCTGAATAAAAATGTAAAAAATTCAAAGCAATCGCGATGTAAAGTTTACAACAATTTTTAAAGCTTTGAATCTGATTTCTCTTTTTTATTTTGGAAAAAGGTTTATGATATGAATCGAGTAACAGTCTTGCGTTATCTATGGTCTAATTTGATCTAAACCTCTTTCGATAGTAACTGATTCAAAAGTATTTGATTATTTGAAAACTTTTTGCTGAATAATTTTTGTATCCTATTTTAGAATTTAAAACTAAAAGGCTAATTCATTTGACAAGTGCATTTGCTAGAATAATACTAAACCAAGAACCATAAATTTGATTCCACATTGTGAATGTTAAAAAAATGAACTTAACTTTTTACTAAAGATTTATTGAACATAGCATGTTTCTATAAAACCCATCGTATGAAAATATCTTTATTGCACAATTTAAAGTAATTTAATGTTAGTTTGCTCATACACCTTTTTACGTTCATGTTTAGACTGTTTAAACTCATAAAATCATAAAATCTTAAAAATATTTTTCTCTTGACTTGATTGTAACGTATTAATAATTATTGCTAAATTAAAAACTATTATGTTGTGAAACTATAGTATTTTTATTCAAACTAACATTTATACTAATAAATTTCTCCATCAAAGAACAATCCAAACAAAATCATTTCTGAAATAAATTCTTTTTTATCCTCTTTAGTGTTATGTAAAAATCATCGTATTAATTTATGGAATACGTAAAGTGTAATGGTTATAAAGTATTCCGATAAGTTTACTACTAATTCGACAAAACTTGGCATTAATAATTTACCAAGTAAAATAATTTAATATGCGAAAAGAAGCTTATTTAGTTACCAGAAACTTGAATTTAATAAAATAAAGTAACTTTTTAATTAATAGTTACTTTGTAAACAATATTTTTAAAGCTATTATTCCCAAGAAAATTGCATAATAAGACAAATAATTGCTCGAAATTTACATTAAAAGCTCATAAACTTTCAAGAAAAACTTTTATTATGATGGAAATGTTTGAAAATTTATTGAGCTTATCAAATTTTATATTGAAATTAAAAATCTAAATTTAATTTTTATTAACGAAAAAAATATCAGCTTATTAATGATAGTTTAATTTCAACAAAAAACAATGTTTTCTAACAAAATGACAACAAAACATAATAAATTGTTCGAACAAAATCTCTGATCTCTATTTTTAATCGATTTTAGGAAAATTAATAAAAAACAAGTTCAGAAATGTTAGTATTTCCAACTTTAATCGTCATTTATGCATGACATCTTTAATCAGCATAAATTTTAACTCATGTTTTGGAATGTTCAAAGTTTTTAAATTGTAGTTGAAACACAAAAATTAATGTATAAATGTCGATATTTATTATTGAAAATGTTAGGTTATTATTTATATTCCGAATCAGTATATGAAAAACTGTTGCGATTAATAGACTATGATGTAAAGATTCTCAAGATTTTACTGATCAGAGTTAAATTTTTAGATCACTTTTTCAAAAAATCTAGCTTATGGAGTTGAAAATGTATGCCTCTCCGTTTGATCCTCTGTCCGTCTGTCCGTACGTTCGCAGTCTCATTTTATTAAAATGAGTACAACTTTTTTACCTGTTAATATACGGATTTGATTTTTTGAAAAATCATTAATTAATTATGCATTAACCAAAGAAAAATGAGCTATCTATGTATGTGTCTTCCTTGTTTTTCAAATAAAACAATAATTTAAAATGATTCCCTTTGTAACGATATTCATCCGCACGTTGCAAATTTGCCTTATTTAAAGAAGAAAATTTAATACCCAAGTTCTTGTTAACTTATTTCAAATAAGTTATTTGCAGTTAAGCTTTATTGTAAAGATATTAATTTGGTGCCGTTACTAACAACAAAAAACTTTTCCCAAGTATTGCAATAAATAGATATTAAAAAACAGAGAGTAATGACAAAGTTTACATGTTACTAATGTATATTATTCTCGATCAATATCACCAATGTTTACCATAACTATAACAATAAATAGACACTAAAATATATTTAACAAAAATAGAATAAAAAAACTACATAAACAGTACCATAAATCGCATTAAAGATACAACAACATCACTAAGCAAAAGAAATAAATTTTATTTTTTATCTTCGAACGAATAATATTATTTCAATAATTAAGTTCACATAACAACAGATTTAAAATTTTATTTATATTAATTAACAAAGTTATTAATATCGCTCAAAAAGATCAATATGCATAAAAATTAATTTTTATAATCTTTATTTGAATAAAAATTTATATTTTTTTTAATTAATAAATATATCGACAGTTTTATAAATGAGTTTATACTATTATAAATTGAATAATAAAATAACACAAAACAATTCATTAACCGTACTGTAAAACGAATCAACATAATATCACTTAGCAAATGAATAAAAATTTTATTAGTTGATAACTTATTGTCAATTTCAGTTAATACAGCAAATTATTCTTCATTAATGGATATTCCCAAACTTTTAATCTATATTATTTATTTACTGTTAAAAACTATTTGAGATGATAAGTATCATGCAAAATATAAAAAAGTCAATATATTATTTAGACATCATAACTAACAGTCAGGATTGAGTTTTTTATAATTTATTAAAAAAGGGATGAAAGATAAAAAAAATTATTTATAATATTTATAGTAAACAGTCAATGATAGTATAATTTCATTGTTACAATTAGTTTCAAATCAGGACTTTTGTCTCTTTTTTCATATAACTAAAATTTAATATTTATAAATTTTATTATTAAAACATTGAAAAAGTTTTGCAAAAGAATAAAACATAATTTTTATATATTGTTTATTCCTAGAAACATGTCGAAAATCGTAGTACTAATCTTATGTATTATGTTCGGAAGTTTTAGTAACGATAAGATTCCGAAGGAGTATTGGACTTTTAGCAATTTTAACTTATACTATCTTGTTTAGCGGTAGAGTTAGTATATAAATTTTGTATACACCTTATTTTCGTCAGAAAAAACATGATAGTACAATTATGTGCTCAATTTTGCCCTTAAATATAATTGAGAAAATTTTTTTATATGATTTAGATGTAGCGAATAAAATCTCTTATCAAATTTTATAATGAATATAAAAAATTTAAATTCGTTTTTTTATTTTTCTATTAAAAAATCTATCAAAAATTATCTAAAATTATTATTGAAATTTTTAATTTGAAGAAATTATTGTTAGTAAATGATTTTAAACAACATACCGAAAGAATTTGAAACTAACAAACTTCAAAAATCATTTTTGTTTATCAAGTAAGTTTTTTCCAATGTTTGTTCATAATCTTGGATTTATATAACTTTTACTCTCTATGATAGAATTGCAAACAAAATAATAAAGCATTATAAAAGTATTTAATCTTACCAACATTATCTCCATTATAAATTTCATATTTTTTATTATAGGACAAAAATGCGGAGGGTGGAAAAATAAAGAAATATTTGGTTTCATATCTGCATTTTAAATGACTCAATTAACTTTCCAAATGAAGTTGAAACTAAGAAATTATGCAATTTAGTTATGTTTTATTGAATTTAAATATCTGTTATGATTATTAAAATTAAAAACAGTATATTAACTGCATCTGTAAACCTAAATAATAGTTAATCCTTAATAATTTAAATTTTTACATGTAAATTTTTGCTT
Source organism: Phthiracarus laevigatus (assembly GCA_034700185.1). Classification (NCBI taxonomy): domain Eukaryota; kingdom Metazoa; phylum Arthropoda; class Arachnida; order Sarcoptiformes; family Phthiracaridae; genus Phthiracarus; species Phthiracarus laevigatus. The sequence goes on from JAQIXJ010000358.1 coordinate 30,217, forward strand.
AAATTTAAAAACTATTTAAATAATTTATAATAGTTTGTAAATTTGATTGTAAATGAGTTATTTCTGCTCCGAGCAAGAAAACATTAGCAGAAATATAAATATGTAGTATATTTATCAACGAAATGCGTTTATAAGTAGTAATTAAAATAAATGATAAAAAAGAAATGACTTTTAAGCCGAAATAAATAAATGTTTTATTTTAACTTATTTAAAATCATATATGATTGTAAATTATCAGATAAATCATTAGAAAATATGAAAAATCTTATAAAATTTAAAGAAAGGTTGAAAAGTTTTATTCCATTGTTACGTGTTATTCTTACGATCATAAAATAAAAGTGTGATTTACTAGGCAAATATTGCTTATATCTATTGATTTTGTTATTTATGCTTCAATCCAATTTATGAGAAAGAAAATGCTTGGTTATTAATTAATGTATAGTTATTCTTTTAACAGATTTCTTTAACTTATTACAACATTAATTATTTGTGCTAAACAGATCGTTTATTTAAATGAAGTAAAGCGAATAAAAATGTTTCGATTTGTAAATAAATAAAAAGTTTTTAAGTATTTCTCTATTTATAAAGAAACTTCAAAAATTAACTGAAACGAAAAATTTTTATATATCTATTAGTTTTAGTTCGAGAAGCATAAAATATATTTTTCTTATGTAGCTAATAAATATTATTTCGTTCTTAAAGCTCATTTTTAGTAATAACGTTTTTTTCGTTTTATATATGTTTTAGATGAAAATAATGGTTAATTACAAAAATAAAAACATTAAAATAAATAAAGTATTACATTTGATTCTTAATAACAAAAGTTTCGATTTTAATTTATTCGATTTTTAAGAATTTCTGAAAGAGAACTAACTTTTGTGTTTGAGAGGTTTGTATCTAATTTGCCTTCTAAAGAAAACAAATATAATTTGCATTTTAGTTATGTTTTATTGGTTTTATTTTTTTCTTTACCGATCAATATCCGTAAATAGAAACTAAAAAACCTTGAATAAAACACAACTAAGGAAATATTATATATACAACAGCCTACCTGTCAATCGAATAAAAGTTTTAACATACTATTACCTAGCAACTAAAATCGATCGGATAAACTTTATAAGTTTTTTAACTACAAAAATGTATCTTAAATTCATTGTATTACAGCAAAATTTAATTAATTAAATATTAATACCAAACTAACTACGTTTTTATTAAACAAAATTTTTTTATTCTAGTGGAAAATTACTTATTTGATGTAATAAAGTTTATAATAAATTTTATAAAAGAAGATATGTTCCAATCTTGTCATTTTCAATGAACAAATTGTTCGATTTTGATTTTTTATATAAACTTATTGATTAAATTATTATAAGATTTAATGCTGATACACAAATAGTCATAGTTAAGGATGAACTTTGGTTAAAAGTAAAAGCTCTTGTTTTAAACAAAAAGATCAGCCAAAAATAACTTAATATCAAAATTATGCAATAATAATTTCAATGATTCAGCTCAAAGATAATCAACAGTATGTAATAAAACTTATATCATTCTTAAAATATGAAAATAACTAAACGAGTTGAAGTTAATAAAAAAAAGCTTAGTTGCTTGTTTTATAAGAATCTTTTTGTTACACCAAATAGCCAATAATCACTTAATTTTTATTATAAAAATTAACAAACATGATAAATTTCTATTAATGTTGATGCAAATTGTTTCAGAGGCTAATTAAAATATTATATTTAAGATAATTAATCAAATTATAAATAATTTATTCTACTAACTTACTTTAATACTCATTTAAATTACTAAACCCAATATTAATTATAAATCTATAAATTTTTAATTTTATTAGTTATTATTGTGATTATTTTATTTTCTTCGAAAAATTATTGTTAATATAACTGGAAATTACACATATTAAAGTGAAAATTATGAATATAGTTTAATATTAAAGGGTAACAATTTTTATTATATTGTTTTAGTAAATTATTTAGTGAAAGTTTATTATTATTTAAGTAATATTATCAAAAATAACACTTGTAAGTTTTATTATACTGATTGATTTTTTTTTAAAATACATAAAAATTATCAATGTTGATTTTTTGAAAATAATAGAATTCATTTTAATATAAATAAGTGTTTGTTTAAGAACATTTAACTTTTTTGTAACTTAACAGATAAAAAGATAATAGTTTCTCAAATTTTTAAAAGTAACAAAAAAAGTAAGAAAAATATTTTTTCATATTATACTTTATTTAAACATATTTTTTCTTCCTTTAGATTTAAGTGTCAGTTTAGGTTTTTTTACTTGTCTATTATTCTTAGATTTCCAAACTTTATATATTGGTTTTTCATCTATATTAGGATTTTTTAACTTTTTTGAATCCAATAAATTATTGCTTGTTTTTTTACCATCCAATGTTGGTTGTTCAGAGCTATTCAAAGAAGTTAATTCCTGGTGACTAATGTCACTAATAAACGCTGCTTCTTCATTGTTTTTGATAGTGCAATACATTGGGTGCATCTCATCAATTAACGTAGATATAACAGTTTCGTTAAGATCACAACAATCTATTAAGTTATCAAGTTACAATCGATATCTTTGTTAGTGTTTATTTCACTTATTACTTTGCTAATCATCTCATATTCTTCTTTAAATAAATGATTGAAATGTTCTAATTCTTTCGACATTTTCATCACTATGTATAAATACTTAACTATCACAACTACTAAAGTTTTTGTGAACACAGTAACAATTCTATTCATTAAATGGAACGTATTTGTCACTTACAACAGCAATTAGTACCTTTCTTTTACAGATTGCAACATTTTGAATGAGTTAGTAAATAAATTGATTGATGCAAATGTAAAAACTTAAAAATTTTATTATTGGATAACTATTTTATCTTTGATGTATTTAATAATCTGATTATGGAATAAAAAACTAATCAAATATTATTTTATTCCTTTTATACTTATTCAAAATGTAACAAAAAACGTTAAAATTATGTCTTTAAAATTAAAAAAAGCAATGAAAAAAGGTGTTAAAAAGGAATCATTTATAAATTAAGATTTAAAGATTAAGTTTTTACATGTATTATAAAAAAGTAAAAATTTTGTAATAATAACAATCGTGTGGTTAACCGAACTGCGATTAATATTCAATTAATATTAATCAGGATCTTATTTATGTAAAAGGTTAGCCGTTTATAGTTTTGGCTTAAATCAAATGACATTCGAAAATGGATTCATAATATAAAGTCAAACGAAAATAGATTGAATCCCATCAGAAGTTGTTCATAATAAGTTTAACGGTAAAAATATTAACCTCTGCTAACTCTATTCTTTTACAAAAATGATAAAAATAAAAGGAATTTGGCTATATTCTATTATTTATTCAGGTTTCTAGTTTTGAAGTTATAAAAAATTTCACAAGTAAAACTATTAATTTGACAAATAGAAATGTAATAATTTTGCTAAGTTTGTTCTAGCATTTCTAAATAAATAATTTTGCTCAATATGTGTAGAAACCGAAATTCCAGAGTATTGAAAGCATGGATTATGTATGTTTTGTCTTCCTCTTTTGATATTTTTTGGACTCACTCTTGACTGATGGAATATTAATTTTATTGAATATTAAGAAAGTTGTTAAATATTTATCAAGTAACCTATTTCAGTTTATTATTTTAAAGCTTTTATATACTGGATTGAAACGAAGCAAAATCCAAACAATTTAACTTATAAAAAATCATTATCTTATCAATTGTCTATAAGGATTTTGTTTATCAAAATATTATTAATTTATTTATTGCTAACTTTATGACATTAATGTTTTATAAAAAAACAATTTTAATTTTTACTATTATTAGGAATTTCATTAATTTATTTTTAATTTGGCTTTTGTAAATAAGTTTTCATTATGTATCTTAAATAACTTTTCTGATTCCTTGTGATAGTATAACAATATAACAAAAAGTAGTGTCATTAATTATTGCTAAATTAGATGAATCTTTAATCTTTAAACCTGTATATATAAATTAAGTTAACTATTTCTAAGTAAAAAAAACAATTTTGTTATAAATAAGTTAATACTTACGGTATAAAAAAGTTTAAAATTAAAATGTCATATTCTTTTTTTAAAAATTTTTATTTAATATTTTATTTCAAACTTATAACTTGAGCTGTTTAACGTATTTATTAAAAAATAATTATATTAGATAAAGGTTTTTTAATGCAACTTATAATAAATTATAATTACAAATATTATATAATTTAAATTAAAAAACGAGATATAATTAACTAAAAAACTTGATGCTCATAAAATTCTTTACCATATATTTGAACCATAAATTATTTTCTGAATAAGAACGATAAACTGTACTTTATTAAAATTCTCAAATTACAATTTACTCAACATTTAATAAATCGGTAACGTATTGTACTTCATATAAAGTTTCATATGAAGAAGATTTTTATTATAGTGATAAATCTGAAGTTATTATAATTTAAACTTTCAAAAATAGAACTACTCTTTTTGAAGTTGAATAATAACTTCAGTTAATTGCATTTAGATCGTTTAAACTCTAGTCAAAAAACTGATATCAGTGATAAAGAGGTAGTAAATTTAACTAATTTAAAAGATTTGAAATTGTACTTTAGGTTGTTCTTAAAAGAGAGCAGAAGCGTCACTGGATTTTTTGTGCATATTAAATTTAGAGTTTGAGGCTTAATGGTGCTAAGCAACTGACGTTTTCAAGAATTAATTCCTTTTTACTTTTAAGGTGTCTATATTGATGAAGACTAGAATTACTTCTACTATTTTAATAAATAACAACTTGATGCTTTAATGTAAGATATCAAATGCGATCTATTTGATTAAGAAAAAGAAAATTTTTTCTTTGTTTACATCGGTGGTAATATAAAATTATTGAAGATAAAATGTGGATTTAAAACGAAATTTAAGTAAACACTTATAAAATATGAGAAAAAATGTGGGTGCATACAAAACTAGCGAAGCGCTAAAGCGACATAAAGTAAGAACTATAAAAACATTAAATGGACAATTCGTTACAAATCTAAAAAGGTTTGTATGCACTCGAGTTTTAATGAAATTTTTAATAGTTTACAAAAAAATAATTGATCTTGCAAAGTTCAAATGCATAGCAATTCTATAAATTTTGAAGTTATAGTTTTTTTGTACAAAATGAGTTTGGTGTTGTTTTTATAAATACATCCATAAAGTATGTTTATATATTCATCGTGCATTCCATTCAGTATTTTATAAGGTTTACATAAAGACAAGACAAATATTATTTGTTACCTTTGACTAATATAAAATTTTTGGAATAAAGTGGACTCTCTTATAAAATTTTTTAACTTATTTTACTATGATTGTTTTACAATAAAGATCTCCAGATAATACATCTCAAAATGTTTTTGCAAATATAGAGTTGTGTTTGTTCAATTTAGATTTAAATGTTTTTAAATAATAGTTTTATGTGAATTTATTCTATTGTTTTACTTCAAAATATTTAGATTAAAATGGTTAAAACAAGGACTTGCGGAAGGAGCAATGTTTACGAAGTTGATTTTATAAAAAGTTCAAAAGTAATAGAAGGAAAAAAGTTCTATTTAGTCAAATGGACTGGTTATGCAGATTATAAAAGTACATGGGAACCACATACAAATATAATATCTCACAAACTGATAAAAGATTATGAAAATAAAATAAAAAAACTAACAGGTACTCATTTGGCATTAATTTTTATTTAAATTTACATAATTTTAATTTTTTTTGTATTATTAAAAACACGAAGTTTTATAATAAAAAAAACACGATTAATTGTTTCAAACTCAACAAAACAAGCGTGTATAATAGGCCAAATATAAAAAACAAACTGAACTATTAAACTATTTTGTCTTACAGTTAAAACAAGAATAAATAAGAAAAATTATTGTTCATCAAAAAAAGTATTAGTAAAAATAAATGACTATAAACCTCAATCTAAATACAACTTTTGTAAACCTATTGATTCTTCTCTAAGTTCAAGCAAAAAAATAAGTATTATTAAAAAAAGGATTATTAGATTATGTAAAACTTATAATTCCATAAATTCCAAAATTTTAAAAATTGATAAAAAGAAAGTTTTGTTGAAGAAAATTTGATTTGATTAAATATTATTAAAATCTAATGAACATCAGTATGTCAATAAAGACATCAATATTGTTAATTATTTTTAATCTTAAATTGTATAAATATGTAATTCGTTTTTTTAAATTATTGTTTTAAAAACTCAAACTCTGTTCCTAAAACAACTTTGATATAATTATTTTAAAGTTTGTATTTGTTTTTTTGTAAAATATAGTAAAATGTTTAATACATAATAAAGTCCTGTTTTAATTTTATTAAAATGTTATTGTTATTATAATGATATTATTGTTTATCAATGAATAAAAATGTCCAAATTTTAAATGTAGAATGAAATGAACTAACTTTAATTTTTTCTATGCTTTGATCAAATGTTTTTGATCAAATTATTTTAAATACTTCTAAATGATTAATGTATATCAAGCCAATAAGTTTTAGAATATTATTTGATTACCAAAAAAGATTAAAAAGCAATTATATAAACAATTATTTCTGACATAATTTGAATTAATGTACATTCGAACAAAATACATTAAACAAAACTTATGAAATAATACGATAAATTCTAAAGTAACTTTTCTTAAAAAGTTCAAAAGGTAAACTAGGTTAAATAAAATATAATCGATGAAAACTAGATTGTTGATAAGTGTGAATCCTTGTGTTTTGCATTTATCTATCGTTAAATTTAATGGGTTTTAAACGATATAAAATCAACATTAAAAGCTTTATTATTTAAACACATATTGATAGAATACGACGAGATAAATAATATTAAACTAAAATTTAAAACACGTTATAATACGTGAAATAATTAGCAAATTATAAAACTTTTACTTCCAAAGATATCTTTGGTTAATAAACTAAAAACTTATTGCGAACCTCAAAATATTTAGTGAATCAGCGTACGTTTTCGAATTTTAGATTTTTTATAGGAAATCAAGGCTTAATATACATAAAAACATATATATAAATATATAAACTTATAAAATTAGATTTCGAATTGACATTTTTGATTTTAAGAATTTTTTTAACAGACTTGTATTAAATTTCTTAACTATAAATAATAATTTATGTTTTTGAAAATTGAATCGCATTTGCCTTGTTAAATGTTTTTCCAAAATGTAATTGAATTAAATTATATATGCAAATAAGCTATAATTAATTCACACAAGGAAAAATAATAAATATTAAATTTAATTAGAAGTAACGACAATCTAATTAAAGTCTATCTCTTAGCAACTATATCGATCGAAAATTATTTATAATTTTTAAGATAACAAAAATAATCAACAAGTTATAACTTTAGAACGAATTATTGTTTATTAAATATTAATCCCTAATTTATTTCATTTTTATTAAACAATATTTATTGGTTTTTTGTTGAAGATAATTTGAGATGAATCATTATTTTTATTAATTGTGCTCAGAGAAATAAAATATTTTCACCAATATAAATAAATGATAAATATATAAAATAAATATTTATTTTTTTCACAAGTTTATGAAATCTACTATGTAAC
>JAQIXJ010000359.1:0-37876 GCA_034700185.1 Phthiracarus laevigatus
AATGTGATGACTATCCAACTTGTAAATGAGACCAAACTTATATAATGGCAAATCAATGTTATGCACTGCTTTATTAGTGGCGACCAGTTTAGAAACTTGGTTGCCCTCGTTTTCTGGTTCGCCGTCCAATTTAGATATAAACATATTTGATTTTTTATTTAATGTTTTTACGCTATTTTTACATTTATTTTCTCCGAAAATTTTAATTTATATTTCTGGAGAATATTAAAATATGCGGGAGTTTTTCGAACTTGGCTAAAAACGTTTGATAAAACTTACGACTTAATTTTAAAAAAATATTATTTGTTTTTTTTGGTAAAATAATTGTTACGTAAATGCGAATTTTCGTTACTAAAGTTTATTGTAAACTTGATTGAGTAAATTCGTGACTAAACAAATGAATAATATTTTAGAATTGAATTAAAATGTTTCTTTGAAGATCACGCAAATATAAGTAATTTCGGAATTGAACTAAAAATAAATAAATAAATGTCGCCAACCATAAAAATAATCGAATTTTTATTTTAAATAATGCATTTAAGTACGTAAGTCTGTTATTAATATTTATAAAAATATTGCGTAAATATAAAAAATATAACAATATATTGTAAGTTAATTTTAATCACACAGTTTCATTAATCAGTTTTTAGAGAAAACAATTACGACACATCCATAGAGAGCTCACTTTATTATAGTTTAATCTAAGCTAATAAGTTTATTTAAAGTTTATTTAAAGAATGATGCAATAAATTTATTCTAGTTTTCTAACATGTCAAAATAAACATATTTAAAATACTTGCTAAATTCATTGGTCGAGCTAGTGCGGACACACGGACGGACTGACGGACAATGTCAAAAGCATAAGCTCGCCTTTTAAAAAAAAGTGAGTTAAAAATACGTACTGATAATACAAAAGTTATGAGAGACTGATTTACTTTTGCAATTCACTGTAATTTAACCGTTGCATTATATGAATGAAAAAACCAGAGCTCAGGCCCACAACGGATTAATGTTTGACCACAACTCTTAATGAGCTATCGAATAATTTAGTTGTTTGACAAACACGATAAAACTACAATATAATGACAATTGACAGACAAATTTACTTTTTTAGAATGTAAGCATTAATCGATTGTTATATGCGATTAAAGAATAAACTAACGTCAGTGTGTTACAAATGCAATATTGATTTTAATTTATTTAAAAAACTTTTCAGCTATAATTCATTTCTATTAGAAATTATTTATACAACAAAAAAACATTAAACTTTATTTAACGAATACAAGTCTTGCATTTCTTGCGCATTCAGTTGAAATCCGAATAGATTAATATTTTCGTTGATATGCTGTTTCGACACCGACTTCGGTATTACAATGATATTACGCTCGATTTGAAAGCGCAGCATCACTTGCGCTGCGGTCACGTTATGTCTGCCAGCGATCGCCAATATCTTCGGTTCGGAAAAAAGTGTTTCATTGGCCCTTCCGAGTGGACTAAATGCGGTGAGAGTAATATTCTGTTTGTTTAAGTAATCGAGAAGTTTTCTTTGAGTATTATACGGCGAACATTGGACCTGATTAGTGACGGGTCGAACGGTTGCGTTCATTAATATATAGTCTATGTGTGACTCGTTAAACTGCGATACGCCAATCGATTTTGTGAGTCCCAGCCTATAATTTAATTAATCAATTACTCATAGAGTCGACATTTTTTCGATTTAATTATTAATTCAATATAACAGCTTTCCAAAGTACTTTTATGCTCAAAACTGCCAATAAAGTAATCGATTACCGGAATCATCAACTAATACAGTAAAACGCTACTCAGTCATAACTTTTTAGTGGTTAAAAAATTTAAAAGCTATCCACTTTATTATATAAAATTAATATATACCCCTATCTAAACTTTCTAGTGAAACCGATATATGCATTCAATATCTATTATAAATCGAGAATCAATTCATTAATCTGTACTTTTATTTGAAAGCAATTAATATATGAGACTGAAAATTTTCATTATCAAACCTATGCACGTGTTCCATACCAGCCCACGTGTCCGCCAAATCAACAGCACTTCTTGGCCGATGTATTAAATACAAGTCTAGATAATCTAACTCCAAATTAGATAGTGATTCGTTAATTCCTCTGAATACTCTTTCCTGTTCGTGATCAGAGTCCTCGAGTTTACTAACAATAAACAGCTCTTCACGTTTGATCACCCCTTCTCTAATTAAATCCTTTAACGCTCTGCCGATTTCTTTTTCCGTACCATAATCGAGTGATGTGTCGATATGCCTATAACCAGCTTCGATGGCATAGCGAATCGCGTCATAAGTTTCATTTCCAGTGCGAAGTGTACCCAAACCTACTATTGGCATATGATAGCCATTATTTAACAACAATGAAGGGGTTTCTAGTGTATAGACACTTGCTATGCAAACCAAAACTAATAGAAAAACTTGCATTTTTGAAAGTTGGTACAATTATTTTTAATTTGATTAAATTTCCAAAATTATTTCAATTTGTGTACTGAAAGCGTACCCAGAAGTTTAAATTTATATTTATTAAAATCATACCTACTGTATTGTTCAGCTGTTGAATTTCTCAAATAATTAAGACAGATATCAGTTATCTGTTTATCAATGACGGTAATGGCTTACATTTATATTTTACTCTAATTAAATTTCTTAAAAAAGAAATTCAGTTTTTTCATTATATACCTTAAAAGTTCATTATATTCATTATGAATCTTTTAAGTATTTAAATTAATTCACTTAAATTTATTAAAGTTAAAGAAAGAAGAATTAGATTTAAAAAATTTGAATGCGCTTATTGTGATTTAAATTTCATTTCTATGATTTTTAATATTGATTACGATAAACTTTTTATTTCTTTTGCGTTCAAATTTTACTATTTACGAGGAAAATTTGCACTAAAATTTCTAAATGTGTAAAACTAAAACTGGATAAATTTTTATCCTATGTAATGGGGAAATAAATCAAAACATTACCAACGCATACGAAAAACAAATAAATTTAAAGGAAATTACAAATCACAAAATTGATTCAACAACTTTACAAGTTTTCACTTTTTAAAAGGAATTTATGTACGCATGCGCACTGAGTGGAACTCTCGTGGCATTTGTTAGGATCGCTGTCATTCATTGAACGAGTGTTATTGAAATCCAAAATAAACGAAATAATAATAATAATAATAAACAATAAATAATAAAAATTCAATTTATTGTTTTTCTATGAAAATAACCGTATTAAGGGATTATTTGATTAGAGAAACATAAGCTGCACAACAAAAAAAACTCAATACTCGCGTGTGATTAAACGAAACGCGCAAATTAAACACAAAACTGGTGTTAACATTTTAATATTAGTTTTACATTAAAAATTTATTAATGCGACGAAAAATTTTGTTAATATTAATTTGTTTTGAAAAGATAATGAATTAAACAGTGTATTTACTAATAATGAGCGATAATAATAATGAACAATAAGGGTGTGCGCGAGTGATAATCAAAATAAAATAAATATATAACTGCAAACAACGCACTGAAACAAACAGAAATGGCATCGAAATCGTCGACAACAACAACAACGATGGGTCACGACAGACAGCCATCGGTGCAGCTGAAGATCGAGGCGTGTGGCGGTCCACCCAATCAACAAACACCGCGTAAAATGTTGACGATTTTCGTGCGTAACCTCAAGTTTATAGTGTCACAGATCGGTATACTGGTGTCAAAGTCGTCGCCAATCGTGCAAACACTGTGCGTACTGCTGTTACTGCTATACGTTGTACAACTGAGTGGTGACAGTTCCGTACACGAGTTTCTCATACTGAGTCCTGGTTCGCTGCTGAGTCCCGGCCAATGGTGGAAATCGATTCTGTCTGCTGTGACCCATCCGCTCGTCGAGTTTCACTGGTACGCCATTGCGGTGGACATTGTGTCGCTATCGCTATGCGGTACGCTTATTGAACCACTTTGGGGTCAGTCAGAGGTGTCTAACATTTAATTCACATTTTTTCAAATTTAATTTGTTTTTCAATACAGTTTTTAATTATTTTGTATTGCAGGTTATATTTTTCTTTACGCTAATCTCGCTATCGGTGTCATTCTTGACGTGTATTCACTATATTACGATATACACGATCACAACGGACGCGTCGCTCATCTTCGGCACAGAAATACACGGTTTATCGGCGTTTTGTGCCGCCATATCGGTAACAGTGAAACAATTATTGCCCCAATCGATACTGATAACCACCGCATTCGGTCGACTGAAGAATGACCACATACCGATCACGTCTCTACTGTTGGCGGTAATCGCCTATTGTCTGAACTTAATCAAAGGCGAGTCTGTGGTGATGTTCTGCTACGGTTTAATAGTGTCGTGGATTTATTTACGTTACTTTCAACTGCACATCTCTCATAACTATGTTAACTCCGCCAACAATTCAACGGTACGACAGTTGACACGAAATCGCGGCGATCTTAGCGACGCGTTCGCGTTCCAAACATTCTTCCCGAACGTTATTCGTCCGTTTGTCGCCATTTTCGCGGACGCCTTGTATCGACTGTTCACGAAAATCGGTGTTTGTCCGGACATTAACGCGATTAACGCGAATAATCCCAATTATCGTTTGTTAAGTGAAAGATTAGCGACGACAACATCGATGCACGATTCGCATAACAATAATAATGCCAATCACTTGTCACGAGTGGAAACTCTGTAGTTTTGTATTCGTGGAAATGGAATTTTTAAATAGGTATACATACGGCAAGAAACAGAGGCAAGTTTATAAACTTTTTTTTAATACAATATTTGGAGCAAATTTTAATTTAGAAAATTACTGCACTACACGTGACTTTAGCCGTATTTTTTTCTTACAAAAAATGAACGCATAAACAACTTCTAAAAAACTTTTAAAAAATTATTATTGATTGAGAACGCATAAAGTAAAATATTTTATGATTAATTTTTTTTATATTGCTGTATAACTAAAGTATATTTAAAGAAAATTTTATTAATCAGCTTTATATAAGCAAATTAGGTTTTTTGATATATAGACTTATACAGTATATTATTTTCTTAAAAGTAAAATAAAAACAATTTTGCTTAAGTAATGCTAAAAAACACAACTATACCACAATACACACACACAAAAGCTATTACTTAAATATAACAATTTTAGAGTTTTTTAGGAAAAAATATAAATCGCGTCTCAGGTATAAATCTATACTATTTTCTAATGGTTACAAAAAATTAATTTGTTTATAATTGTACGTATTATTAAATAATGATTAATCGTTTCCGTTTTTTTTAATACTTTACTATTGCAAAAATATCTGTGAATAAGTTTTACGCATAATTTAAATGTGGCTTCAAGTTTTTAAATTAAATTTAAATAAAATAACGTTACACACTTTAAAAATTATTAATGACAATTTTATTAAATTTGTTGCGCGAATATATGCACTATTATGGGGGTGTAAGGTTTGCTTTAGAATTTTGGAGGGTATTTTTACAGCCATTGTTATGAATGTTCGGAATGCAATCCATAGTTACTACTCCGCAAAATACTGTCGTTAAATGCAAGATCGTAGAAATTAAATTTTATTTTTTAAACAATTTTCAAAAAAAATAAAAAAATCGATTAAATTTTTAAAAGTTCTTACAGCTTTGAAAAGAATATTTTACTAAATTTTTAAATAAGAGTTATTAGAGATTAATATGAAATGAACATTTTTTGTCATTTTCACGTATAAGTTTAATACGAAATAATACAAATTGATTTCAATGTTGAAAAGAATATGTAAGTCTTTTTGTTAAAATAATAAATCGACCAAATATTATAAACATCTGGAAAAGAGTAAAATTGTTAAATAAACAAACTTTTCGTAACACACGATATGTCAAAATTATTGGCAATCCTATGGAAGTTTTAGGCTTGAATTTGGTTTGAATTTTAAAACGATTTAAAATAACTGCAATACATGCTCTTTTTATATCCAATTATCTAACCCTAAGGTTTATAGGATGTATGGTTAATTTAATCGATCAACTAATAAAAAATATTTAATTAACTTTAAAAGCGATGGCTGGTGTCATAACGAACTGATTTCCACACGAAAATCCAATCAATCTTTTTCTATCGCCCACTCTTTCCATTGCAGTTAATAGCTAATAATTTTGGTAATGATTACGAAAAAAAATATAAATTAATCATTCTTCTAACCACTAATTCAAGCATACCTTAATCCGTTGCGTATCTTTAAACGACTTTGATTCGCGGCTAAATTCGGTATAAAGTTTTTGAAGCAATTTATGCGATTTTTGCGTCTTTTTATGAACCGAAGCGATAAATAAATTTAGAAACACGTGAAATGCTAGCGTTGCCACCAGAAATGTAACGGTTCCCACTAATATGATCGGTTTTAATCGCACGTAAAGTAATTGTTGCAAACATGTCATATTTAACGGTAACAATGTATATGTGATCGAAAAGTAATACTTCTTCCAAAACGAGTTGTACGCGCTAATCATGCGAATCGTTTTGTCCAATTCTTTAACCGATTTATTGAATAATAAACGGTTATTGGCTATAGTGGTCGAAAGCATTATATTAATTAATTTTATCCGAATATTGCTGTAATAGATTACGATGGAAAAGTAGAAAAAACTGTACAGTATTGTAGAGATATTGTAATACGTGGATATGTCGAATAAAACCATTGAGATTACGCTATAAATCAGTAGTTTACAACTGAATTGAGCGCGAAAATCAGCGACAAGAATCATTGTCGGGAATAATATTAGGCCTATTTTCATTAGCAAAAAGATAAAATCTATATAACCTTTAACTATATTTACTCTGAAGATGAAAGTATTCATCACTTCACAGCCACTTAGATTGATAGCGGAAAACGGTTTCAAACCCTTGATTACCGCTATTATGTCCAGCAAATAAATGTCTAGTAAATTTTCGGTGTTTAATAGATAGAGTGTTCGGAGAGATAATATGGACGCGCAAAGCGTGGACACGTAATTATATAATGTTAATCCGCCGATGTTTTGAATGAAATCAAGGAAATAATATGGCAGTCTATTATTATTGTTAGCCTTTCGGCTTAGAAAGTAAATCGTATACTGAATAATAGTGAACGCGATCCAAAACATTATCGCAAACGATTTCGATTTCTGTTGCTTTGGTATTATGTTGCCGTTTAAAATATATTTATGGATAATGCCGTATTTATAAAGCGGTAAATCTATATCACTTATTGTTGCCAATTGAAGTTCATTAATATGGATCGACTTTAGTCGATTTAATAGTTCGGTATTTTTTTCGATCAATTTCGATACGGACATGATTTGTTTGTTAGCCATTCACTGTAGGCTCAAAAATTTGTAACTTTTTATCAATAAATTATCCATTTATGTTTCACTAATTAGTATCTAAGCTTTATAGTTTCAAATTCATCGAATTGTTTTTGGTATTGAGAAAAAACATGATTATTGCACAAAATATATTTATCAAAACGAATATAAGTTATATGTTTATTGTATATATTCTATATATGGAATATATTTAGAAATTTATTTTTTAGGGGAAGTAAGAGGGGAAACGTAAAATAAACGAAATATTAAAGTTGCTTTATTCAGAAAATAAATTAAAAAGTAAAGAATGAGACTATTTATAAACGACAGCCAATAATGTAATGCAAACATTAATGTATGGTAAATATAAAAAGTACTTTTTGAATAAATTACAATATATCAATAAATATTGGATAAGTTAAGCGAAAAAATCGAACTATTGATGAAGTGTTTTTGTTAATTAAAACCACATCAAACTTTAAAACATTACTTAATATTACAAGCCTTTGTACATACAAAATTGATGCGAAAGTTAGATTTATATTAAAAATAATTAAAGGATTTATGGTTTAAGTGTTTACTTTTAAAAAAGTTTTAAAGTTTTTAAAAAAATGTTCACTATTATCCACATATCGTTAGAGAAAGTAAAGCAAAACACAACAAAAGTGAAATAAGCTTCAATTCATTCTATCGGCGCACACATAAATAAAAGTACGGTAGTTATCACATCAAAACCGTTATATCGTGCTTGAAATTCATTAGACAGTACCGATTTTATTTATTTTCGCAATTATATAAAATTTCTTAATATAAATTTGTTAATGTATTCGTTAAATATTTAATAAAAATGAACAAGAATAAAATGAATAATCACTTTTTTTGCTTATATTTTTCCAAGTATTCATGACTCTATTGATTCTCATTTGTAAACGAATCTTAAATATTTTTATATTTTAGAAATATAGTACAGTAGCCGTGACTTGAAAAATTATATTTATAAACTAATCTTATCCACAATCTAAAAATTAATAGAAATATTAGCCAGTGATATAAAATGAACGCGACTACCAATTTGGTAATGATAATTGAAAATTTTTTAATTTGGGTTGGAATTCAAAAAATTGAAGAATATTGTATATAATATTTTTCAAATACACGGTATGCTGTTTATGAAATACAAAAACAGACAATATAGACAGCTCAACAAAATAAACAAATTATTTTTTATATACAGCATATAAAATTTAAATAAAAAAAACAATTTTTAACCTAAAAATAACTTTATAAACACGTAAATCAAGTAACGGTCAAATGTTTCCGTTTGTGTTGATTAATATTTGATGTATTTTTGGCGCTAAACGCACAACCAGGCCAATCACACTTGAAAGGCTTATCTTCGGAATGTACGCGCTTGTGTTTACGCACCTCTACATTACGTCCGGCTCTGAACGTACATCCCGGCCAATCACAGCCAAACGGCTTCTCCCCGGTGTGTATCTTCCGGTGATCGTACATTCGAGTGGACGAAATGAAAGCGCTGCTACAACCGGGCCAATCGCAGTGAAATGGCCGTTCACCGGTGTGTCGCCTGCGGTGTACAATCAGCGACGAGCGATCGTTACACTTGTACTCACACTGAGGCCAATCACACACAAACGGTTTCTCGTTACTGTGAATCCGCTTCGTATGTTTGTTGAGTAATTTATTGCACGAAAAACTTCGACCGCAGCCCGCGTACTGACACGCGTACATTTTTTCCGCGCCATGAATAGTGTAGTGTCGCACAAGAAGGTGTCGTTGCGGATACGCTTTGGCGCACTGCGGCCATTCGCACCGATACGAGCCATCTTCCGAAGGCGTACACTGAAACACTCGCTCACCGATTGTTATTGACTTGCGGTACTGTTCGTGCTTATAATTATTACTGATTAGAAGATAATTACTGATATAATCGCGATTTGTTAACCGATTCCGTTCGCATATCGAATTAATCACCGGTTCGTACATCAAATGTTGTGACGAATGACCGTCGTTACCACTAATCAACCAATTAATATCATTATTACTGGTAATACACTCTTCTGGCGCGTTGTCTCCTATTGTTTGTTCCATCAATAGGCGCTCACAACTGTTTTCGACGCACGTTTCGCTCACTACACAGCCGTTCTCGCTCTTAATCACGAGCGTTGCCATCATTTGATTTTCGTTTGGAGCGTTGTTTGCCTCAACAACTGGCGACACAGCGTTCTCTTCACAGCTCTCTAATAGACTGATGCCGTAATTGATATTATTTCGGATATCGTCGAAAACGTTCATCAATTTATTGGTGTTTAACAGATCCAAACATTTCCTCATTTTCGCGATCTGTTTGCGCAGATCGTTGTTCTCGTCGATCATTCGTTGGCTATAATGCCGGCAACAGTTGTTAACGCTTATTAAATCGCACGTAAAATCGTTCATTATTTTCCGTTTAATTGTTGTTAAATACAATTATTAAATAATATTAAATTTAACGCTTCACTTGAAAATCTTAACCAAACATTTGTCTAAATTTATTTAAACGCGTAATATATGGATGGCTGGGCATATGAACCGTTCCGCTATTTAAACCGCGTACGGTTTAGAATTTATCGGAATTGTAAATCGTGTAAAATTTAATCGATTTTTTTTTGAAAACAAAATATAGTTTCGAAACATGTTTCGTTTAATACTTCATCTAAAATTTTTATTAAATCTTTATTAAATCAAATTGGATAGAGTGCTAACGCCAAAACGTGCATTGGGAACAATTATTGTAAATTTTCGGTTTCAAACAACTAAAACTGTTACAAAACTTGTTATTCACGCGCGACTAAATTAAAAAATAATTTTATAATTTTAAAGTTTAAAAAACACAATTGGAGTCCGCAATCTATACAATGAGGCATTAAAAATAATAGTGGTCGTTAGGGTATACATCATGCAGAGCTCTAATCTTGACTACTCGAAAATAACACACTCTGTAGCGACGTCTTTCGGCGAAAACACGTTTAACTAAAGAAACAAGTTTTACTAAACAATAAAACAATGTGCTGTTTCACTCACTATACGCTTAGTAAATAAAAAACATCTGTTTACTAAACAATAAATAATTAAAAAACTTTACAGAAAAAAGTTTCAAAAATGGTGTCAAAGCGTTGACGCGACACTTATCGCAATTAAAATACTCGTAACGGAATAATGAGCGGAAAACATTACGCACGAGACTCGTACGACCGATACGGCGACGACTTATGCGAACTACTGCTCAGTTATCTGCCGATAACCGATTGCTTTCGGTTGGAGTGCGTGTCGAAACAGTGGCGACGACTCGTATACAACAAACAGCACAAACTCGTAATCAGCTTCTTCTCGAAAAACAAGCGCTCAATCAAAAAGCTGATCGACAAGAAGGACCTTATGATCAACGAACGATCGCTGGCGTCTGTGCTCCGAAAGTGTCCGTTCATTACCGATATCATAGCCGACAAGTTTTGCGATATCAACGAAAACATACTTAACATAATCGCCGATAACTGTCGACACTTGACATCGTTGGTGATCGAGTCGGACATGAGTTCCATCGAATGGCAACATTTGGCCAAATTTGCGCTAAACTGTGGCCAAAACTTGCGAATGATTTACGCGAAAAATGTGGAGTCGTATGTGATGCGCAAACTTCTTCGTTACACACCGAACATCAACGGCGTCTACTTTTACTCGAATCGCAGTAATCGAACCGATATCCATGTGTTTAAGGATCGCATCGCGAAGAGTAATGGCAGCCAACAAGAAGAGGATGGAAACTTTTTTCTTGCAAAATTGTCTGATATTTCGCCCATGATTAACATTAATCGAGATTTCGTTGGATTCGCCGATCGGTATGCAAAACAAATCAGGAGAATGCGGGTTTGCTATGACAGCAACGGTGAACACGCGAACCAATTAAGTTTATCGAAATTTTTCGCCCAATTATCGCGTTTTGAAGCGATGGAAGCGCTTCAGATGTCGTTACACGGTAACGAACGCCGCGAACTCGCAATTAACGATGGATTGAAATTGATTGGCGCGAAGTGCGAGCAAATCAATCACTTGATAATAAGCAACGATTTGTCCACAACTGTCTATAACTTTGGCACGAATTATCGTTCGCTTCGAAAGTTGGAGATCACTCAAAACTATTTGAATGGCAAAATCGATTACTTCAGTGGTTGCGTACAATTGAAACAATTGACGCTTAAGTTAAACGAATTATCGCTCGATTACATTAAAAATATTGATGTATATCTACCGGTTTTGGTGTCATTTCGATTGGAGACCACAATAATGATCACCGATAATACGCTACACTGTTTGGCGAAGTGTCGCGCATTGCGAGAGTTAATTGTGATGTCACACAACCAATACTTTAATTATAATATTACTGACGATGGTATCTGTGATGTGATCAATAGCTGTCCGCGCATTCAGACCATTATTTTCGATTATATGACCAAATCGACGGAACTCACCATCAATGCGTTGATAGAGAGGGCCAAACAAAATCCTAAGTTACGAATTAAATATTACGAACAGTACAAGAAAAATAAGGACATTATTGTTAACCGTTTGCCAAATAATTTAATTTGCAATTAACTTACTATTTTAAATTTACAATTAATTTGTTGGGTATTTTTGATTCGGATATTAGAGAAAAATTAATTATTAATTTATTAACACGATTTAACTTATTATTAATTAACTTATTGATTATACAATTAACACAATTATACAATTTAAGTATTTATTATTTAATTATACAAATGTCTTATTGACGACAAGTGGTTTAATTGGAAAAACCGAATAATAGACCACAATTGCATGTTTTTATCGCCTGTGATAAACTTACTCATTACTCTAAAGTTGTTTACATAAAACTATTTTTATGTTTACGCTAATTTTTGTATGATTGTTATGATTAACTATTATTTTTTCATATTTTTTTGTAACAATTTATTTAAATGTATTAACATTTTTCTATTTATTAACAATAAATTGACAACGATTAGATGAATTTTACAATGCGTACAAATGTGTGAATAACTTTCAAATTAAAATAAGAACGAAACATTTATATAGAGCTCTCTTTTTTTTAAGTAGGACAATGGTAGTTATGTCACAAATATACTAGTTTTTACGCCAAGGTGGTAAAATTCCCGATCTCTTTATTAATATAAGACTTAGATTACCAGGACAAACATACTGAAACCCATAAGCTTAGCTTTGTCTATTCAAAATCAGATAAAATTTTCAACGAATTTTTTCACATTTTTCAAAATCTATTTAACTTTAAGCATAGTTAACTATGTTTTCGCACTCACGACGTCAGCTATTGTTTATGCATACGCTTACTAAAGTCAATACCAAATAACTTTGACAAAAATTTTGTGGCATCACTCTATTGCTATTGGAGCATTAGAGTTGATGTCACAAAATTCAAAAGCTAATGTTTGCATGCAGTATAACATAGTAAATTTAAAATTTTAAAACACCTGTTTTACAACAATGCACAATCCAGTTTGAACCGGTTTGCGGGCAGAGAGAGATAGGGGAGAGATTAACAATAAGTATTTATTGCTTTATTAATTAGGTTTCCATTAAAGAGTATTTAGTGTATATTTCACTCTATTGCCAAGTTCAAGTACATGCGGTTATAGACAGATTCTGGTAGTTGGGTTCGCGGTTTCCGTACGCGATTTTATTCAATTTTATACCAACTACTACGTTCAAGTTCTTCAAGAATCTGATAAAGTTCAAGCAATTCCTACAGTATTATTGATTCCAAGTCTCAAGTCTCTATTGCGATATGATAGAGTCCAACATCATATCTGCGGTGGAGGAAATGTAGTGTATGTGAACTCCCGTCACATAACTAGTCATAATTACATTTCTACAGTTTTCTAGATATTTCTAATTACTTACATTATACTTTCAATAACTAGTACATTAGTCATAATACCTATGACTAAAATATTCTTGTAAAGTAACTAATTGTATTGTAACTTATTAAATACATTTTTAGTGCTGATTTCCAATCGTTATTATATACTGTAGTATTTCCTATGTTTAACATGCAATTCACTTTTATGGTAATCTTAGTACACTTATACTTCAGCGGTACCATTCCTCCTCTTCAGTAGTGCTTTATATTACTAGTCTTCAGCACCGATATATGTCACGCGTTATCGCGTAACCTATAGCGGCACAACTACTAATCGTCATTAGCCTACAACGTTCGACTTATTACTACGAGTCAAATACACTACATTTTACAACTAATATTTGTTATTTATTATAAATAAAGTTCTATTTTTAAAATAGAAAAAGATTTCATAAATCAGTATTTTCTATGAATGGCGGGTTTTGTAAAAAAACCCGACCGACCCGCACTGGAAAAGTTCGAGCCCAAACCCGGTAAGACGTGACAAACTTTTTCGCGATTTTTCAAAACCCTGCGGAACCCCGATTTGGGCTTTGTCGGGCTCAGGCCTTAATTTATAAAAACTGTATCGTGCAGGGCTTTTGGAGCAAAAAATAAAAGACCGAAAATTTTAATTTTGGTAAAAATATTAAAGTAAACATTAAAATAAACAAAACCTTTAAAAAATAATCGAATATCATTAAAACTTATCATTATTTACAAATTAGCATAAATGAAATATAATTATAACCAAGATTGACATTTAAAAATTTTTAAGTCAGAAATTAAAAACTTAAAAATTAAAGATATTAATGTAAAAAGTTTATAATCTTAAGATGACAAGTTTATAACTTTTTTTAAAAAAATTTAAGAAAATAAAACGGAGAACAATAACCGATTTAGATCGCGGCCTAATTTTGTAAAATCGCGATTTTGGTCTGAAATGGGATCAAATTGGTAAGAATTTGAACAGATTCCAGTTCACAAAATCGGATATTTTTAAAATCCCGGCAAATGTGGATGCGGAAAACACACGGGAAACCCCCGAAAGTTAACACCGTGGGCGGAAAAACGGTAAAGTTTGTGTGCGTATTCGGGTAATATCACCAACAGCCAACCAAAAGTCGCCCAAACGTACCTTTAGATAAAGGAAGGATTCAACAAATGATTACTACCTCACCAAACCTAAAGTAAGCAAAACAAATGTGTGGACTCAAATTTATAAAACGATATCGACACACTACTGGATTTGGCGAATGGACATGTGACTTTTGGCGAAAAGTGACTTACAGTTGTATATAGCCACGAATAAAAAATTAATTTTGAAGGACAAGAAGGCTGTCAATACTTTTGGCACGACATCAGACAAGAACATCAGCGCTTTTTAAAAAGTGCAATGGGTGGCGTTTCGGGAATGGCATTGGTTGCGTTTTGGATCTTGTTTTAGCAAAATGAACAGCTTTATAAAAAAATGTTGACCATGAGGTAATCATGCTTTTAAATCTTAAGAATTTAACTTTCTGAAAATGAGTTTGTATTTTTTTTAAATAAAAGTTTATTTATTTATTTATTTAATTCGATTTTTGTCAATAAAAAGTAAATTGATAAAAATACTAATAAAACGTAATAATTGATAATAATGATGGCATTCATATGGAGTAATTGGAAACTGTGCGTCTACAATATAAAATAATGCACACATAGAATTGAAAAGAAAGTATGTGTGTATGCGAACATGTGTGAATTATTGTAGTATTGCACGTATTAAAATTTTATCGTAGCCTTGTTAGTGCTTATAAAAAGTTATAAACAGCAGTGTAGACAATTAATTGTGTATTCAGTATAAAACATAGTGCACTCATTCGCGTAAAAATTTTAATTATATCCAAAAATGGGATTCATTGTATGTGTTTGTGAGGGTGTGAGCGCATGTAAACAATTGTGCTTGAGTGTGACTCGTGAGTGACAGGGGGGGTGAGTGAGCATTCACATTTGAAAAAATTTCATGTTCATATTAAAAATAGTAATGAGCGCACATTTAAATTAATAAACAAATAAATTTATTAACGGTGTTTATCCATAATAGTTCTGTAGATTTATGTATGAAGATTTTACTCAGACTAAATATGGGCGTTACGTTAGACCAATGGCACGATCTGAATTTTTCTCTCTCATGGAACGACTGGAAAACTTTGTGAGAGTAAAGGTACTAATGATACCATTATGTGTAAATAATATATAATTTTTCCAATAAATAGACGTAATTAATAAGTTTGACGACTGTAAAGGTCATAATGTAATTGCAATGGCCAACAATAGGTTCTCGAGCGCTCCATTAACGTCAGGATCTTTTTTAAATCACGTCGTCACAGGTGGCCTCTCACCTGAGTCGATTCCAGACTTCTCAGAATAACATTTGGATGATTCATCATCCAAAAATATTCTGAATCGAATATAGGTAAGTCAATAGAAAAATATTAGCTATTTAACTCAGTTTAAGCTTATTTTATTTATATAAATCAGGCTCTGACGCAAACTTTGTTAGAGGAGCGATAGAATTTGTTTCTACATACTCGGAGGACTCAAACGCCTCTTTTAATTGCTTGTATCATGAGTAGCAATGTTGGCAGCAACATCAATAGCCAGAGTACACTTGACAAATGGATTAATTTATGTCCTAAATAGAAATTAATATAATATTATATTAATTAATTGAATATTTTTGAATAAAGGTTTAAACTTGTTACAGATGCTGATATGTTAATTTAAATCATAAAACCATTTGCTGTATTTGTACAAGTTATTAATGTTTACACACACTTAATCTATTAGTATATAATTTTTTCTATAGAACTTTTAACTTATCGTTTTTATTAATGTCCGCAATCAACTTTGAAATTATTAGCAAAAAAACCCAGTATACTCAGCCAGGTTTAATAGGACTAATTTCCAATTAGATGTTGGCGTAACACACTAGTTTAACGAAATCCCTGCCAACTAGTTATTAGTAAAAATGCGGTTAATATGGCGTATGAACGAATGATCAAACCGATTCTTGAAAATCTTCAACAAAAGACTTATTGTGTATACATAATACATCAAAACCTTAAGTTGAAGCGAATCTTTATAGAAATGAAGAAAGTATCTGAGTTTAATAACAATAAGTTAAGTCTGCCAAATCTTTGATACATTTTGTATCGAAAATGCAATCTTTGTGGCAGATCTTATAGGGAAAATATCGTAAATCTATTATTAATAAAAATCGGTAAAACCCTTTATTAATATAAGAAATTTTTTCCTTCCGTATTTCGTTTATATATTATTCGTATTATGTTATATGCTTTGCCTATTATATAGTATTTCCCAAATTAAAAAAATCCCATTATTAAGATAAAATTATTTAAAAAGAAATTGGTTATATCCCTTTATTAGCATATGAAATATTTCAAGTTTAATAATATGTGTTATAAATAATAGAAATAATGTTTATTTCCTTTAATTATTAAAGAAATTGGTTTAATTATTAAGCAAAACTTTTAAAAATTTTAATAAATGATTATATAATTTTAACTATATTTTAATTTTATTTATTTATGAAATTTGTTGTGAATTTTAATTTTCGCGGTTAATTGAGGCCAAATAACTTTCGAGCAAATCTATATAATCCCACCGCAAAATCTAAATAATTAACAAATCCCTTTATTAATATAAAAATCCAAATAAATATATATTTTAAGTGAATAGAAATGCGCATTAGTTAAGAGAATTATAAATAATTGCATTCAAATAAATTTTTAATAATGTATTTAAATAATTTAAATTTACCGCAGTCGGGTCAGGATTAACCCGAACCACACCCCTATTACTAAGAATGGCCCGACGGCCTCAGTGTTGACATTATTAACATTTCCGGCGCCATTTCCGCCTCCATTTCCCCCTCCAGCGCCGCCTGCATTACCACTTCTATTGCTTATTCCATTGCCGCCTTAATTGCGGCCTACATTGCCGACTCCATTACTACCGCCAAATCTTTCGTCACCTCTAGCGCCACTTCTTCCTTCACTTCCGCCAGCATTTCCTAATAACCTAGCATTCGCTGGTTCAAAATTATAAAAATCGGGTAAAATTAACCAAATTCTGAAAGGGATATTGCATTTTAAAGTAAGAATTGAACCAAAATGATAAAAATCCGGAAAAATAGCCTAAAAAACTTGATATTCAGTTTTTAAAGTAACAATTTTATAAAAAAAATTATAAAAATCGGATAAAATTTATAAATCTAAAAATTAGGTAAAAATAGAATTGATTATTAGCTTATTTTTATGTAAAAACCGAAATTATAATGATAATAATTTTTATAATGAATTGTAAAATATAAAAAATTGTTAAAAAATAAAAAATAACGCTTAATTCCTCTTAATTAAAATAAGAAATTGGTCAAATCTATTTATTAATTAAATATAAATAATTGAATTGATATTAATAAATTCCTTAAATAATATAAGGAGTCGGAAATATCCATTTATTAATTAGAGAATTAGATTAAACCGCTATATTAACATAATAAATAATTTAAATCAATTGCTTAATATGTTTTATGTGATAATCTTATAAAAAAAGCAGTAATTAATTATAAAATCATGAGAGTAATCTCTTATTTAACTAAAAAAATAAATAAAATCCATTTATTGAATTAAGAAATAGATAAAATCCATTTATTAACATAAGAAATCGGTAAAATTCATTTATAAATTAAGAAATAGATAAAATCCCTTTATTAACATAGGAAATCGGTTAAATCCATTTATTTTTACCATTTCTGCGACCATTTCCGAAATCACTTCCGGTCCCATTTGCAATGCCATTACCGCCACGATTATTAGATCCTTGATAACCCGCTATGCGACGAAATCCAATTAAAGCCCGTCCTCTACCCGTTCCCGAATCAATTTTAATCTTAATTAAGTTTAATATTGTATTCAATCAACGAAAAAAACTTAAAATTTCAAACTATTTATATTGTTTTATTATTTTATTATTTTATTGATTAACTGACCACTGATTATACAATACTTAATACTTTTAGTTTATTATATATATATATATATATATATGTATAATTGATTTGAAATGTGGCAACAGTCTGCCAAATCTTTGATACATTTTGTATCGAAAATGCAATCTTTGTGGCAGATCTTTTTTAAGTAATGAGTGTTTTGTAAATCACAAAAATAATCTCTGTGAGAAAGTTAAAAAGTGTTCTATATGTGATAAAGATTTTGATTTCAAAATGAACATGTATGTGACCAAGCTGTTTGCAAACTTTGTTGCGTTATGTATAATGTATTTCCTCATTATTGTATAATGAATTAAGCGCATTAATGAAATAAAATGAAATAATTAAAATTATTGTCAAATACATTATAAAGACAGCACAGTTCATTGTGTCAGATGGCATGTCTCAAAATGACCTGTACTTTTAATAAGTGATATAGTCTTAATTTTACAATAGTTTGTATATCATTAATGCTAATTTATTTTTATAGAAATCGTGTGCGATAACTGTTGGTACTATGATCTCAAAAAAAAGTCTACCGAGAATTGTAAAGTTTGCGGAGTTGGTTATTTAGAGTATTTTGGTACTGACTGGGCCAAGAGCTTTGGTGATTATTTCTACAAAAACTTAGTTTAAAATTCTGTTAAAATAAAGCTTTGTTTTCAAGGAGGATTTCAGAGCAAATGTTTTAAAACTCAACACAATAGGAATCACTCCAATTAAGGGATATACATCAATACCTCAGCTAATCTACGGCTTGATTATAAGGAATCTTTGTACATAATTTGTTTTGCGCGAACAAAAAATAGGTAAATACTATGTTGATGGGTACATACTTTCATAGAATTTAATGTTGGAGTTTTTCGGATGTCACTATCATGGGCATCCAGATTGTATGAGGGATAACAGACTTTCACAAATATCATTTAAGAAACCGGTGAATTCCCTTTAGTAACATAAAACTGCGAACATTGAGACTGACGAACGGCAGACAAACGGGTAACGGGTAGTCAAAATAAAAAATTAAGAAAAAAAAATCCAATTAAATTATAGATTAACTGAAATTTAAAAATTGTTTAGCACCAAACTAACTGGAATTATATGTAAAAATGATTTACAAACAAAAACTTTAATTCAGTGATTCATTTAGTGTTCCACTTTTCTGCAAAATGGGAAAAAGCGCACACTTGTTAACGGTAGGCGTCTGTCTAGAGTTTAGTGAAAAAGAGTTGCTACATTAAGTTGCAACGTTAAAATCAGTGCGCTTTTTCCCATTTTGCAGAAAAGTGGAACACTAAATGGATCACTGCTTTAATTACCTGTTTTGACATAGAATTGATTACTGACTGGTGAGACATCTGTGTGTAGCAATACAAACGAATATATCGTAACATTAAATGCTATATAATATTATATGGCAATATTTATATTTAGTTTGTTATGTTCAACTGTTAAGCTTATGTTATTATGTTATCCAATATTATTTATTATTATTATGGTATATATCAATAACATTTATATCGTACATCCATATATAAAATTTTAAATATTTAATCATTTCCACAATTATTATTAATGTGATTCAAACAATTTGAATATAAAAATATAATTAAAAATGACATCAAACTGTTGGTCGTCATCGCTATTACCGAACGATCTTTTCGTCAATAAACACATATTTCTACAATTATTTAATAGCGAATCGGTTTGGAATTTATTAAGCGATGGCAAACAACAAGAACTATTGGATAAATACCTGCCGAATGGGTTATCAAACGACGACAAAGCGTCGACAGTGGAACTTCTTCTGACGCAAACGTTAACGCGATTTAACAGCGATTTACTGCACAACGCGTTCATTAATCTGAAATTACAAAAAATGAATAGCGATATAATTAAGGCGTTAGAAGACGTGAAACTATTGCGAAACAAATTATTTAAATTGCACGAACAGAAGCGACAAATGCGGTTATTTAATGAAGTGATTCATCGACGGAAACAGTTGTTAGACGTGGCTATTAATTCAAACGATTGTATCGGCGAAACGAAGACACTAAACATGAGTGCATCGATTGGTGATGAGTCCGATATGATCAACGATAGAGTGATGGAAAGGTATCGCAAAGAAATGAAAGATATTCGTCCGAAATATGATTCGTCCGATGAGGAAGACGATGACATAACCAGATTAAGTGATAAAGCATCGAATAAGTTGAATGTTAGCAATTTATTTACGGACAGACAATATAATGAAATGCTTCGAAAGCACAAAAGAAAGAGAAAAGCGCGAGAACTCGATGGCTATTATGAGCCCACTCTTGAAACGAATAACATATCTTTAAGTGACATCATAATGAGAGTAACAAATTCTTCTATTAATAACTCGCCTAAACATACGCTAAATAATGGATTAACGGAAACTAGTAATAAACTCGTAAAACCTTCTGGCCTATCAATACCTAAAAAGAAATCGAAGAATTCTTGTGTAAATAAAAGTTCAACTATTGTTTTACCTAAATGTCAGTCACCGACAAAATTAGATAAACATATTGATAATGATTGCATTAAAAATGATAATTTAAATGTGATTCAGGATTGCGTCGAACTTAAAAGCGAAGCAAATGGAAAAACCAATTCAATAAATAGATCGACACAAGGAAATAATTTATATATGAATGTGTTGAATATATCGCCGCATTCTGATGCGCAAAAATCAATGACACCAACTTCTAATATATCGCCAGTGATTTCGAACGTAGAGGTAAATACATCGCAAACACTGAAGCAAGAAAAACCTCCGGTCTGTTTCTTTTCACTTCTTCGGGACATATTTCAAGCAAACGCTGCAAACGATTTTAGGCTAACTTTGCACAAATTAGAAGAACTTGTTAAAGAAAAATTACGTTGTTTTAGCCCTTATTTAGGCTGGACGTCAGATATGGTGGCGTCAGCAATGAATTACTTGAGTGGAATACTTCCTCCGCCACACTTAGTGCCTCTCGTTGATTATAAAGAAAAGAATCAACAGTGGCAATGGATTGGTGGCGGAAGAGATCTCGACTCTGAATTATTACCACTCGCCGAACAGTGGATGAAAACAAAAGATGAAGATCCGACCACCAATTTAATCAGTTTTAACCAATCAATGCCTCCACCGGCTAAGTGTCAGACTGATTGGATTGTGAGGCCTTCTAATGAAGAAGAAAAACTGTTATACAGAAAACAAGAAGCGATTCGTTACAATAACCCTTATAAGGCATTCACGTATAGAGTTCATGGATACGAGAGCGTTGTCGGACCCGTAAAAGGGTGTGGAATCGGAGGCAATAATGGGCACAACTCTTCAAGTCCTAATAAAGCGCGCGAACATTCTTTACTGGTGAGCGACAGACCGCCATTCGTCACACTATTGAGTTTAGTACGAGACGCGGCCGCAAGATTGCCTAATGGTGAAGGAACGCGTGCCGATATTTGCGAGTTGCTTAAAGATTCACAGTATTTATTGCCATCAATTTCTGATCAACAAGTCAATGGAATAGTGAGTGGAGCGTTGGACAGATTACACTATGAAAAGGATCCATGTGTCAAGTATGACGTAAATCGAAAAGTTTGGATTTACTTGCATCGAAACAGGACAGAAGCGGAGTTTGAACGTTTACATGAAGTGCAAATAGCGGCCGCTAAAGCCAAAAGAACTATGAATAAAGCATCGCGAAAAACTAATTGCGTTAACAATCAGAACAACAATGCTGTAAACAATCAAAACAAGCAATTATCTATTATATCAAAAACTACACAACAAGCCATACATCAAGCAGTTACTAATATTTTAAATTCGGAAGCTTTAAAAATTCCAACAAAATTAAGTTCTGTAGAGAACGCAGAAACTTCTACTTCTAGTTCTTTGGAATGTCTATTAAATACTTCAGAGCCTAAAAATTTATTAGGGAATGTAATACATAGGGAGAGAGAAATTTTGTCGAATGAAATCACTACATTCAATGGACCTAATTCTATATTTTTGCCAAAGCAAGAACACAATCATTTAAAAACAAAACCAGAAATTACCAATAGTATGAATATACCTTTAATCGATAAAAAGAAATTGAATAAACTTAAAGAAACTAAAATATGTGACTCGACTACAGGCTTATCGATAACAGATGTTAATAAAAATATAATTGTTTGCAACGCTTACACATCAGGCATTTTGACGCAACCAACTACTACTTTCACTGTGGCTTCGAATGCCGATAATTTTGCACTGACAACAAACTTATTATCAAATGACGCAAACAGCGCAAATAAAACAGCTAAACCTTTAAATAAGGCGCGTGTGATAACGCAAGCAAAGCAATCGATTAAAGTACAGATTCCAAAGACTGTTAATTTGCCAATATCTGTATCGCAGTCTCAAAAGATACAGCAATCATGTACTGGTAATGTTACATCGGATAGTCTTCCGACATTAATTAGTGTGGCCGCCAACTCATTATACAAACCATCGTCTTTAACCACTTCGTTGACACCAGTGAATCAATGTTCGATCACTAAAAAGATACCTGTTGGACAAACTAAGTTAGTGACAACAACTTCAACGGTAACGAGTTCATCAACACAATCAAGTAATGCAATGCATCAAATTAGTATTCCTACCAGTATGTTGTTTGGTACTCGACAAGGCTCTGTAGTATTAGGTAATATTTCATTATACCCTTATTATTTAGATATTTATTTTCATAAATATATGGTATTTTATTAATAAAGCCACACCAACAGGTAAATCGTATATGATGGCTGCGTCTGGAGGTTCGATAGTACTTCAACAGAATAGCAACACGCAATCTATAAGTACAACGGCGTCGTGTACGCCGGGCTCTCAAACCTCTTCGTTAGCGGTTCGTACTTTACAAGGGATTCGTGTGATACCAGTGTCTGCCACGTGTTCCGCTACTTCCACAAAGATTCATACTCCTATTACATCAAAGACTCAGGAATCAAACACTCAAGTTGTAATGGCATCGCAATCGCAATCAATCAATTCAGCGTCGATTCCATCTCACCATCAATTTGTTGCGAGAATTATAACAACAGCTCCAGCGAATAGAGGAAACGTACCGCAAACTCAAATTGTAATCCCATCTTCATCATCGCTGCAACCGCTGTTCTTGGCTCATCCGCAGCCAAATGCCACGAGTGGCACACTTTTACAACACATCGCTTCGGCGCCCACATCCACCGAAGTCCAGAAAGTTGCCATTACTATTTCTCCGCGCACCTCATCTGCATAATTATCCCAATTTATAACAAACAATTTAAATGTATAATTATATTTAATATTTCCGAAAACTAGTTATGAGTTATTTCTAATGAAGTATTTTAACTTCTTAGTACAAACATATTGATACGAATTCGCCACACAAATAAACTGATAGATTTCTCTTTTTTGAATCTACTTATTATTATATTTATTTGCGAGACAATAACTCGGGTTTTTTAATTTTTATTTAATTTAAAATCCTTGCTATTTTATACGTTGCGTGTAATATAAAAAATAAAGTTGTAATATATACAGTATTTATATTTATACGAAATTGTATGTAAATTTAGATAGAAAAATGTAGGAAAATAAATATTTATTAGTTTTTAAGTACAAATGCTTCAGGTATTTACAAATGACTCGTATTACTATAATTTGCAATATTCGGAGGACGAAATTTTCTTATATTAATTTAGTTAATTAACAAATAATAGAATAATAGTTTGATACTAATTCATTGTCCATAAGCTTGACTTTTTTAAAAGGAGTGGCCTAAAAACGATGCTATTAATTTAAGACTCCATTACCATAACACGTGTTTATTAAATTATAGGTTTAAATCGAGTACGCATATTAAAAAATTAACTAAATATAGTAATTTAATCTTGGGTTTGTTAATTTACAAACTCCTGCAAAATATTGTTATGATATATAATATTGGTGGATATGAAATAAATCAGTTTATAGTATAGAATAATTACTATAAATAAATAAAATTTTAATTTCAAAGTTTAATTCCAAGTAAAATTTAATTAATACGGGCAATGAATTTGATAAAAAAAACTCTACATTGAGGTTTGACTGTACAATTGTATGTTTTCTGTTTTCAATGTATAGGTTGGAGTTTAAAGTAACACACATTGAAAACATTGAATGAAAATTGAACAACCGTTTCACTAACTATGGCTGTAGTTTTAATGATAGCGGAAAAGCCATCGTTGGCACAATCTTTGGCCAATATATTATCGAATGGAAAGTATAAAACGCGAAAAGCGTTTAACAATGCGTGCTCTGTTCACGAATTTCGGTCTAGTTTTCGTAACAATAGTGCTACCATTAAATTCAGTTCGGTTTGCGGTCACGTTATGTCAACCAATTTTACCGGAAAGTACAACAACTGGGATCGTGTGGAACCACGAGGTAATCATTAGTCTATATTCAATAGTGCTTTAAGTTTACTATTTGTCGTAATTGTTTAGAGTTATTTGATGCGCCAATAATTAAAGAAGAAGCCAATCCTAAATTGCAAATCATTAAGTTTTTACAGAAAGAGGTATCTAACTATTCAATATATTGTATTCACCATATTTTTATATTCATTAATTATATTATAAGGCGCGAGGATGTGATTATTTGGTATTGTGGTTGGATTGCGATAAAGAAGGCGAAAATATATGCTTTGAAGTGATTAATGCTGTCTCACCAGTGATGCGTATTTCGTTTAGCCATCCGCAGGTTAGTATTAGCCTTTATTTTCAATATCACATATTTCATAGATTTTAATAATTTTATAAACGATTTTTATTCTATTTTAGACTGTATTTCGATCGAAATTCAGCGCTATTACCGAAAAGGATATAAAAAATGCATTGAATAATTTGGTTCTTCCAAATGAATTAGAATCTCTATCTGTGGACGCCAGACAAGAACTTGATTTAAGGTTTACTAAACATTTAAAAATAATTTACGCCTTATTTAGGGAAATTTTATCTTATTTACAAAAAATAGAATTGGATGTGCTTTCACAAGATTTCAAACCAGATTTTTTCACGTAATATTACGTATAACGTAACTTTTTTATCGTTATTTTGTTTACCGTAAAATAAACAAATTCAATTTTGAACTTTTACAGATTTTTTATATTAAATGTTGTTATCTATACATATGCTTTAATTACTACTTTAACTTTTATATTTGCCAATTTATTTTTAGGGAAAATACGGAGATTTAGATAGTTCTTTGATATCATTTGGTCCATGTCAGACACCGACTCTAGGATTCTGTGTTGACAGACACGATCAAATTCAATCGTTTAAACCCGAGCCATACTGGGTTTTGAATGTATCAGTTCGATTAGCGAATAGCGAATCGTCGATACCGATAACACTTGATTGGGACAGAGGACGAGAATTTAACCATAACGCTGCTAAAGCTTATCTTAATTTGGTGAATTCTCAAAAAAGAGCTAAAGTTGTGTCAATATCAAAGAAAGAGAAAAGCAAGAGTCGTCCAAACGCTCTGAATACAGTAGAACTTCTTAAGATTGCGAGTTCTGGTCTTGGAATCGGTCCGCATACTGCCATGCAAATCGCCGAAAAGCTCTATACTCAAGGGTATATAAGCTATCCTAGAACTGAGACTACTTCGTACGGCAAAAATTTCGATTTTATCGATACATTGAAAATGCAAACTGGAAATAATGAATGGGGAACAGCTGTAGAAGAGCTTTTGCGTTATGGCATAACTAAACCTCGTACTGGTCACGATGCTGGCGATCATCCACCTATCACTCCACTAAAGAGCGCTAATCAAAGCGATTTTAACGATAAAGATATGTGGAGAATATACGAATACATTACTCGTCACTTTATCGCTTCACTGAGCGCAGACATGAAATATGAAGTAACAACTGTATCGTTTTCTATTGGTTCGGAAAGCTTTAATAAGGTTTTTCACAGCTTAATTGATCCTGGATTCACTAAATTTATGCCTTGGCAAGCATTACCATCCGAACAAAAACTTTCTTCGGACATAAAAGTAGGCGCAGAATATTTGATAACTGATGCGAAGCTGGTTGAAAGATTAACAACAGCTCCCGATTATCTTACAGAATCTGGTATTTATTTTCGAATTTATTTCAACTCCGAATGAATTTTTTATTTTGCAACATATTTATGGTTATTTTTGTTTAGAGTTAATATCATTAATGGAAAAACACGGCATCGGCACAGACGCGTCGATTCCAACGCATATTAATAACATTTGCTTAAGAAATTACGTGAAAGTAACTCAAGGCAGACGACTTGTGCCGACATTACTCGGGATTGTTCTCGTACACGGCTATCAAAAGATCGATAATGATCTCGTTCTGCCGACTAGAAGAGCGGCTATAGAGCAACAACTTAATCAAATTTCTATGGGAACTGCAAACTTTGATACTATTCTTAAGAAAAATATCGATGAATATCTCGAAAAATTTGATTTTTTTGTTACAAATATTCAACTGATGGATGAGCTTTTTGAAGTTTCGTTTTCATCGCTCGCTGAATCGGGGAAACCAATTTCAAGGTTTGTGTTTTACCGAATATTAATTTTACCTAACTTTTAATGTTATATAATTAAAAATGTTTAGATGTGGAAAGTGTAGACGTTATATGAAGCTAATCGTTGCGAAACCACAACGAATTTATTGCGGAACATGCAATGAAACGTTTCAGATTCCGCAAAGTGGAAATATAAAAATATTTAAAGAGGAAAGATGCCCAATCGATGATTACGAATTGCTATATTTTTATAGAACAGGAGCGGAAAAAAGTTTCGTATTTTGTCCGCACTGTTTCAATAATCCTCCATTCGAGAACATGGGTAAGCATTCGGGTTGCAATCAATGCGTTCACCAAACTTGCAAATACTCGATGATAGCCAACAGTATAACTCATTGCTACAAATGCAAGTTTAATGGAGTGCTTGTATTAGATTTGGGCTCAGGACCACCCGTTTGGAAAATATGTTGCAATAAATGCAATTTCTCCGTAACTGGTTTTAGAGATGCCAATAAAGTTGTTATCGAAAATCAATTTTGCGAAAAATGCAACAAAAGTCTTGTTTCTGTGGAGTATAAAACAGACAAATCGAAACTATCCGATGGTTCCACATTATTTAATGGTTGTATTTGGTGTTCCGGTGAATATACATCGTTAGTTAGAGCTATGGAAAATTTAAAGCTAAATAATGACACTCAAAATGTAAATAAAAACTATGGTCATTATGGCGCCCATAGTTCGTCGCGAGGCGGTAGAGGTAGGGCTAAGAACTTTAGAGGAAGAGGTCGGAGAGGAATGTCAAGTGGAAACGGCGACGATTACTCTCATGCGCCGCCTAAAAGTTCATTACAACTTTCCGATTATTTTTAGCATATGTTTTTCCAGATCAAATTCACTTGTATTTAATATTGTATTAACACTTCATTTCTGCAATTATTTAAATTAGTAAAATATAAAAAACACATTTAACAAAATCTGACTATTTATTCAAATGTAATTTCCAAAAATTTATTTTATTTTGGTTAGAAAATTACGTTTTATTTTTAGCGAGTCTACTTAAAACCGAATGACCAGCAAGAAATGTAATAAACCCAATGCCTGCCAAGTATTTGCAGGTTTGAAACATATTTAATTTAATAAAAAAGCACGCATACAACAAGAATATGAGTGCTAAACCGGTATGGAATACCACCGCAGAAATCGATATCGGAAATGATGACAAATTGACGCCAATCTTAATCCACTGAAAAAAAGACGGGAGTGTTAGAAATATTACTCTATGATATAAAAATGGTATAATAGTTGAATATCACCTATCATTCCTATTTCTCTACCAAAGCTATGGAAGAAATAGGAGAATTGATTGTCTCACTATCTCCAACGAGCATTGGTAAAAATAACTAACGTTAAACAAAATAATGAGTACTTACGAGTCCAAATAATATAAGAATAGGAATGAACGCTAGAATTGAAAATGCGTTCGAAACGATAGGCGGCGGACGTTTCTCTTGTTGCCGAAACAAGTGATGAATTTCGGGCTTCACTTCGTATAACGACGTTTTATCCAAATCAGTAACTGGGTTTGGATTGGTAGGCAATTGTAGATTAATACTTCCGATATTCCAATTGATAGGATTTGAAATGACTGCATCGCCGATTATAAGTGATATTTGATACACTCCTGATAGATAATTCAAATCTTTAGCTTTTGTTTGAAGATTAATATCCATTTTATAAGTTAAGGTAGAATCTGGTTCAGCCACGAATACAACTTCTTGTTTTGTCTCCGTATTAACCAATTGAACAAACGTCTGATGAGCAGTCAACAAATCACCAGCGATTTTGTCGCGCAATTGAAATTTAATCAAAAGCTTTTGCTGATAATCTGCTTCCAATTGGAATGTTAATTTTGTGGGATAATCCAGTCTAAAAATAATACGTTATTCTTTAGTAAAATTCACGTATCGTAAATGTCTGAAGGAATATTTAACGTTATATATATATAAATATATCTATATATCAACTTAAATATTAAAAAATTTCATTTCGTTATACCGATTGATTGGGAACACAATTTTAATTACAAAAGTATGGAAAATTGTGTGGATGATACCGGATTATATAATAACAATTAATATATTAAACGCCGACTTACTTGGTTACGGAACCGCTGCCACCAGAATCTCGATCAGCAACACTTATCTCGGCGTTGACAATCGACACTTGCGTTAACACAATAGCTCTAACATTAATACCAACATTTCCAATCAAACGTGAATCAGCTTTGGCTGGAGTTGCAGTTATCGCCACGTCGTAAAAACCGCGAATTGGTTTCGATTCGAGAAAATTAATGGAAAAAAGAGTACTACAAAGCAAATGATAAGATCAATAAAATTAACGCTTTAATTCAATTTATTTAATGCATACCTATCTCCTTGCACTCCTGTAAATGGTTTTTTGGTCAAAATAACCTTTTTATCTTCAACTCTAGTAACGGATTCTCCGACAACATTAAGCGTTCCCAAAGACTTCCCAAAAACATTTGTGATCCTAACAGTCAAAACTGGATTTGCCGTTGAAAGCGCGATCGAACCATAATTTGTAATAACAACAGGAATGTGATATTTATTATTAGTGTAAAGATTTAAAACTTCCAACAGTTCGGCGATGCCTTTAGGAGTGAGAACAAACTTTCGCGACAAGAAATAATTGGCAAATTTCAGCGCTTGATCCTATACGTTCAAACTATTATTATTCATCGATTCAAAAGATAATTTTAAATCGCATACATTAGTGAGACCGACGGGTTTATTACTAGCAGTGGCGAGTTGGTACACACCTAAGATAATTGTGGCCGTAATTCCTAGTCCTCCCTCGAACTGTTCAAAAATTATAAATTATCAATTCATTTATAATTAAATGACGCAATTATGCTAATACTTGTAGGAAACTGCCATCAACTTCATCCGCCTGAACGATTACATCGCCTATTTTTTCAATAAATGGATTTCTGTCTTCCACTTTATTGAATTTAGAGGCCAATTGAAATGCCAATCCTGTATTTAGCAATGATTCATCCTTTTTGAGAGCGGCTGACAGCGCTTTACTAGTTTTCGTAGAATCGATAGCTCGTCCAAAATTTAGTAAACTAATCGATGCGCGATAGATGTCATTAACCGGTGATTCGTCTTTTAGATATGATTCCAACTTTTGTATCAAATTTGCGGATGGAATCTAACGCATAATAATTAAAATGGTACTTTATTTTAACGAAATTTGATATTTTAGACTCAATGGTTAATAGGAAACAAAAACATCAATAAAAATTAATCTTAAATTATAAAGCAAAACTTTCATACAAAAAAGAATCATAAAGTTCTATATTTATAACTTAAATTTTCGATTTAGTATTATTTAGCAAATCAATAATAAGCTTATAATATATTGGTTTAGATTAATGAAAGATAAAGCGAAAATAATCTGTAATTTGCTTTTCCACACTTAAGCACAACAATAAATATGAGAATAAGTAGGATAATCACAAATCATTAATATATGTCGATACGTTAAATAAGATATTTGCAATTATGAACGCAAACTTCTATTTAAATCGACAATATTTAAATAATTTATTAAACAAATCACAATTACCTGACAATTAGTTAATAGTTTAGCGGTTGAACTGACATAATATATCGATTCTAACAGTTGATCACTAGTTTGCGTCTTCAGATAAGTACAGATTTCATTGTTCTTATCAGTTATTGTTTGGGACAAAAGCGATTGAGTTAGCAATGAATAGTAAATATTGACCAATGAATTCGATGATATCGGAGACGATAATTGCGTGGCGCTGTTAATACGTGTCACATCTGTTTGGTCGATATATGTGGATGGAAATCGTAACGATAATCCAATTGTGGTCAAATTCAATATTATTATGCAAATAGCAAAACACACTCCAAACCAAATTCGCATCTTATTATTTGATTCAATAGATATTAAATGATAATTATTACTATCGAATGATGATATGAATAATATGGAAAACAATGAAATATGAAAACTATTATAATATTATAATAAATAACTAATAATTTAAGGACACGTGTTCTATAGTTTTACCGGTAGTCTGTCGCTGCTATTGCTAATCAATACAATACGTACACATAACTCTGTGTTAGGGATCGTGTTTGAGATGAGGTTAAGCTCTAACTCGTAACCATAATATATTTAAGCCATATATGAGCTTGCTTTTTGTCTTTTACGCAACTGTGTGTGCATTCTCTTATATACGAATACATTACTCGTCACTTTATCGCTTCACTGTGCGCAGACATGAAATATGAAGTAACAACTGTATCGTTTTCTATTGGTTCGGAAAGCTTTAATAAGGTTTTTCACAGCTTAATTGATCCTGGATTCACTAAATTTATGCCTTGGCAAGCATTACCATCCGAACAAAAACTTTCTTCGGACATAAAAGTAGGCGCAGAATATTTGATAACTGATGCGAAGCTGGTTGAAAGATTAACAACAGCTCCCGATTATCTTACAGAATCTGGTATTTATTTTCGAATTTATTTCAACTCCGAATGAATTTTTTATTTTGCAACATATTTATGGTTATTTTTGTTTAGAGTTAATATCATTAATGGAAAAACACGGCATCGGCACAGACGCGTCGATTCCAACGCATATTAATAACATTTGCTTAAGAAATTACGTGAAAGTAACTCAAGGCAGACGACTTGTGCCGACATTACTCGGGATTGTTCTCGTACACGGCTATCAAAAGATCGATAATGATCTCGTTCTGCCGACTAGAAGAGCGGCTATAGAGCAACAACTTAATCAAATTTCTATGGGAACTGCAAACTTTGATACTATTCTTAAGAAAAATATCGATGAATATCTCGAAAAATTTGATTTTTTTGTTACAAATATTCAACTGATGGATGAGCTTTTTGAAGTTTCGTTTTCATCGCTCGCTGAATCGGGGAAACCAATTTCAAGGTTTGTGTTTTACCGAATATTAATTTTACCTAACTTTTAATGTTATATAATTAAAAATGTTTAGATGTGGAAAGTGTAGACGTTATATGAAGCTAATCGTTGCGAAACCACAACGAATTTATTGCGGAACATGCAATGAAACGTTTCAGATTCCGCAAAGTGGAAATATAAAAATATTTAAAGAGGAAAGATGCCCAATCGATGATTACGAATTGCTATATTTTTATAGAACAGGAGCGGAAAAAAGTTTCGTATTTTGTCCGCACTGTTTCAATAATCCTCCATTCGAGAACATGGGTAAGCATTCGGGTTGCAATCAATGCGTTCACCAAACTTGCAAATACTCGATGATAGCCAACAGTATAACTCATTGCTACAAATGCAAGTTTAATGGAGTGCTTGTATTAGATTTGGGCTCAGGACCACCCGTTTGGAAAATATGTTGCAATAAATGCAATTTCTCCGTAACTGGTTTTAGAGATGCCAATAAAGTTGTTATCGAAAATCAATTTTGCGAAAAATGCAACAAAAGTCTTGTTTCTGTGGAGTATAAAACAGACAAATCGAAACTATCCGATGGTTCCACATTATTTAATGGTTGTATTTGGTGTTCCGGTGAATATACATCGTTAGTTAGAGCTATGGAAAATTTAAAGCTAAATAATGACACTCAAAATGTAAATAAAAACTATGGTCATTATGGCGCCCATAGTTCGTCGCGAGGCGGTAGAGGTAGGGCTAAGAACTTTAGAGGAAGAGGTCGGAGAGGAATGTCAAGTGGAAACGGCGACGATTACTCTCATGCGCCGCCTAAAAGTTCATTACAACTTTCCGATTATTTTTAGCATATGTTTTTCCAGATCAAATTCACTTGTATTTAATATTGTATTAACACTTCATTTCTGCAATTATTTAAATTAGTAAAATATAAAAAACACATTTAACAAAATCTGACTATTTATTCAAATGTAATTTCCAAAAATTTATTTTATTTTGGTTAGAAAATTACGTTTTATTTTTAGCGAGTCTACTTAAAACCGAATGACCAGCAAGAAATGTAATAAACCCAATGCCTGCCAAGTATTTGCAGGTTTGAAACATATTTAATTTAATAAAAAAGCACGCATACAACAAGAATATGAGTGCTAAACCGGTATGGAATACCACCGCAGAAATCGATATCGGAAATGATGACAAATTGACGCCAATCTTAATCCACTGAAAAAAAGACGGGAGTGTTAGAAATATTACTCTATGATATAAAAATGGTATAATAGTTGAATATCACCTATCATTCCTATTTCTCTACCAAAGCTATGGAAGAAATAGGAGAATTGATTGTCTCACTATCTCCAACGAGCATTGGTAAAAATAACTAACGTTAAACAAAATAATGAGTACTTACGAGTCCAAATAATATAAGAATAGGAATGAACGCTAGAATTGAAAATGCGTTCGAAACGATAGGCGGCGGACGTTTCTCTTGTTGCCGAAACAAGTGATGAATTTCGGGCTTCACTTCGTATAACGACGTTTTATCCAAATCAGTAACTGGGTTTGGATTGGTAGGCAATTGTAGATTAATACTTCCGATATTCCAATTGATAGGATTTGAAATGACTGCATCGCCGATTATAAGTGATATTTGATACACTCCTGATAGATAATTCAAATCTTTAGCTTTTGTTTGAAGATTAATATCCATTTTATAAGTTAAGGTAGAATCTGGTTCAGCCACGAATACAACTTCTTGTTTTGTCTCCGTATTAACCAATTGAACAAACGTCTGATGAGCAGTCGACAAATTACCAGCGATTTTGTCGCGCAATTGAAATTTAATCAAAAGCTTTTGCTGATAATCAGCTTCCAATTGGACGGTTAATTTTGAGGGATAATCCATTCTAAAAATAATACGTATCGTAAATGTCTGAAGGAATATTTAACGTTATATATATAAATATAATATCTATATATAACTTAAATATTAAAAAATTTCATTTCGTTATACCGATTGATTGGGAACACAATTTCAATTATAAAAGTATGTAAAATTGTGTGGATGAAACCGGATTATATAATAACAAATGATATATTGATATATTGACTTACATGGTTATAAAACCGCTGCCACCAGAATCTCGATCGGCAACACTTATCTCAGTGTTCACAATGGATACTTGCGTTAACACAATAGCTCTAACATTAATACTAATTATTATGCAAAACGCATACCCAAACCAAATTAATCGCATCTTATTAATCATATGAATAAATGAAATATGAAAACTATTATAATAAATATCTAATAATTTAAGAACACGTGTTCTATAGTTCTACTAACGATTAACGAATTCGCAGAGTCTGTGCATTATAAAAGTGGACAACATTTTAGGCATTAGGGCTCAACGCAAATAAATTTATCAAAATTTTAACCTATCATAATAAACGCGTCATTTTTAAAAATTATTAATAATACAAAAACTACATTTTGAAATAATCTTCTTCAGCCACCAATTTGTCAATCTTGAACTGAATCACCGATTAGTTTAAGACATATATCAATCGATTCCTCTAATTATATTGTTAACTTATACAATTGAACCAAAGTGAATTAAATTAAAACTAATTGGAAAACATACCAATAGAAATATCGTTTGGAAGCTTATAATTAGAGGTGGAAATTGATGAATGTCTTAAGCTAATCGGTGGTTCAGTTCGAGAATGACAAACTATGGCAAAATAAGATAATAGATTTATAGAAAAACGTATGTGCGAAAACGTCTAGAGTGTGTGCGACTTAAAGTTAGACAAAATTTCAAGCGTTAGAGATATGTAAAATGGCAAGGCTTAAGAATAGTGGGATATACCAAATTTAATAAAATAAATATTTTTGGATTCTTTGAGTTTAGGGGAGTCTGAAAATATTGTTTTTATGTCGAGAAAATCGGTGGTTGGGCCACAAAATAGTAAATTCGATTTTGTATATTTTCGGATGTAATGAGTATACCTCAACCCCCACCACAACAAGAAGGATGTCATCGGATAGGTCTCGACAAGACCTGTCGAATAAAACCATTACTAAACCTAAGACCTCCCATTCTGAACTAAAAAATATAATGTAAAAAAACTAAATTATAAACAGATTTATTTTGCTTATTTTTAAATCTTTAAATAACAAATAAAAAATATTAATTAATCGAAAAAACCTTATAAAAACCTAACCTTTAAAAGCTAGTCTTCATAATTAAGAAACTGCCCTTTAAGAGCTAGTCCTCAATATTAAAAAACATAAATTGAATTATTTCGAAAAAAATAAAAAAACATAAATTACAAGAAATATAAAATAAGCATAAAGACATAAATAAAACACTAATAATACAATAGCTATTGTTTTACGCTTTTCGCGTCTCAGTTCTTTGAATTTTACTTTTATCTTAGCTGTCTTGTCTTTCTTGACAACCTTATCCTCTCTTTATCGTATACTTCTACTCTAACGCATCTTGCTTTACCTATTTCGATGTCTTAATGTGGTTTAATGGATATTTTAAGTCATGCGATGCTGTTCCTAGTGCTTAACCGCATACAAATCCCATTTTACCATCATCTTAGAACCAAAAGAGTTTGTGGTTTTTTCCCAACTGCTGATAAATCTTAATGTGGATGAGTTGACGTTTCATATCTTTAGGTAAGATAAAGAAAAGGAAAATTTAATTAATACTAGTTATTCACTTAAAACAAATTATATCCTTATTTAAACTGAATAATAGAAGCTTTTGTAAATTTCAACATTAGATTAGTAAAGAAATTGAAAAACAAAAAGAATAGTTTACATTTCAATCGAACTTTTAAAGTAATACATTATCCACGAATATATATATATATGTTTGAAAAAATTATACCTAACGATTCAAAATGTAAATAAATTACTCAGAGTATTTATGCAGATGTAACGAAAAAAACTGCAAATAACTGCGTTTGGATTCTACGAAAAGCTAAGCAGCAGAAAATCCAAAAGTAGCGTAGATTTTATTATCAAAAAAGATTACAATAAAAAGCATCCCAAAAAAGCAAATAGGAAAAAAATTATGCTTTTAATGAAAACGTATGACTGAAAACCGCTGTTGAATTCTTGATTTATAATTTATGGTAATCTATTTTCTTATCAGTTAAATCAACATTTTTTTTTGCAAAAACCGTTGCGCGAAATAATCGGCAACAAATGTTATAAAACTGTTATGTGTTGAGTGACTGTCGAGAAGTAAATATGTTGAACCTCTGTAATCAAATCGACATAATATAAGAGCTTTTTGATAAAAAACTGTCTCAAGTCGATTGATGAATACACCGGTTTTCATACAAATACTTTCTGTAATGGCATAACTCGCTCCATCCCATGTTTTCCAATTTTAGCAAAGTTTGTTTCTTTTAAAAAAAATAAAGGAGGTATAATTTTACCAAAAGCATTGCCAGCAAAGTGAACAGTCAAGTATTGATGGCCATCTCATGGATCCGTTTGAAAAATATGTTTTGATCCACGACGAGCTATAAAGCAACCATCTTTCGATGTAAGACAATTGCCTCATAACAGTTGAATACAACTTCGTGTATTATATAATTAGTTATCAACAAATTTTAGTAAAATTTGACAAATCTGGTGCATTTGTTAATAAAGGAGTTTATAGAGAACAAAAATCGTCAAGATTGGTGCGAATCATTGATTCTAAATGTTGGTTTGATAGATTTTTGCCAAATTGTT
Source organism: Phthiracarus laevigatus (assembly GCA_034700185.1). Taxonomy (NCBI): domain Eukaryota; kingdom Metazoa; phylum Arthropoda; class Arachnida; order Sarcoptiformes; family Phthiracaridae; genus Phthiracarus; species Phthiracarus laevigatus. The sequence continues at coordinate 36,782 of JAQIXJ010000359.1, forward strand.
TAGAGAGATTATTGTGCTTTGCAAAAAAACGTGTAAACTACGCTTCAGAAGTACAAGTATGAAATCCATTTTTCAACGTGACTGTTTTAACATAGGTTTAGTATATTTAAAATTAAAATTTAAATTTTTATTATTACTCTTCAAGTGTTTTGGCACTAAATCCAAATCCTCCATCAGCCATGAGTTTATTGAATTCGACCAATTGCTGATCTTCCTCATCCGCTAAATGTGGTTTTTATAAAACCTCCGCATCGATTAAGACTATATCCTTTAGTCGCCTCGTGAGTGTCATCACACCAACATTATGGTTTCTAACAAATTTTAGCAGTATTAGATTGACCGATGGTTGCTTTCGCAATATACCAAGTATATATATGACGAAGAAACAGTTTCAAGTTAGTTCTTAACATTAAAGATACAGTATCAGGTTTAACCCATAATTCTCCTGATGGAAAAATTTTAAAAGATGCGGCACTAATTATATGGGACGAGATAACAATGGCATCTAATCATGCAATGAATTCAATTGATAGATTATTGAAAGATTTAATGAAAAATGATTATTCATTTGGGGGTAATGTTGTTTTAATTGGCGGAGATTTTAGACAGTGTTTACCTGTCATTAAACACTGAGATAGAGTTCAAATTGTACAGTCATCAATCAAGTATAGCGAATCATGGTATAAGTTTGAAAAACTATCATTAACCCAAAATATGAGATCTATAGCGCAATTTTCGGAATGGCTACTTAAAGTTGGAGGGAAAAAACTAGACAACGAAAACAAGATTGTAATTCATAAAAACTTTATAACTAAGAGAAGTCTTACAGACGAAATTTACAGTGACTCTATTAACTCCAAAAATTTTAGTCAATATATAAGAAGAGGCATTCTTTGTTTAACAAATGAAGCAACTTTTAAAATTAATCATGAAATAATTGAAATGATGGAGAATTTCTAGTATGAAAGTAAATGTGGTGGTTCTGCTTTATACGTACCCCATTGTTGTAAAAACTTTTTAAAATGTTCTAAAATATATTATTGCTTATTTCTATTAAAAGTTTAATCACGAGCTTAGTATGCTGAATGTAACCTT
>JAQIXJ010000360.1:0-37785 GCA_034700185.1 Phthiracarus laevigatus
CTGAATTATTGAATGCTTTACTTTACTCTGAATAATAATATTTTGTTCATTTGCAAACATAAATTTAAATTTTAAAATTTAAGTATTATTAAACAAGAACGACACATTCATAAAGAGCTCACTTAATGCTCGGAATAATCAAATCATAAAAGTTTAAAATTTTATTGATTTAAATTAAAAACATACATTTAAATAAAGTAAATCAAGGTTATATGATAATCGTGTTGAATACAAAAGTCAAAGCACTTAATCCATAGGAATTGATTCCACCAAAACTTGATTTAAAAACTTTTTCCGACTTTAAATGTTGAATTACTTAGTTTATTTAACTTTTTGTTTGTCTTTTTGTATGGTAGAGCAGAACGGTAAATATTTAAACCATAAATGGTTAACAATCTAATTATTCGGTGATAGTTTAAACTTCCAAACAAAGCTAAAGATATAGCGCCATAGCCGCTGTTACCGAAATTTCGACACTCAAAGAATTTAAATTTAATTGGTAAATCATAAGATGTAAAGCCTGAAAACGCAATCGATCGTCGTTTACGAATAGAATTAGTTAAACATTTATCGACGAAAGATACAGCTTCGCCGATAAGAGATTCCAAGAATCTTAAAACAAAATCGAACTCAGGCACAGATTTAGAAGTCAAACATTGTTCTGAACAAGAATTAAACTCATCGAGAGATATATAAGTTGATTGCAATGATCTAAAGATATTTAATAATTCATCATTACGTTGATTATTGTAATAATGAGCGATTTTGCGCCATTTTTCGATTGATTTCTTACCGCCAGAATATTTATGATCCATTTTTTGAAAAACATCTCTTATAACATCGTTGTCACTAGTATATTGTATTGTGTTCGTTATTTGATACCAAATCTTCGCTAATATGAGCAAATTAAACGATTTTGGCGGAGCCATTGAATAATAATTAAATCGATGAATACAATATATACGTTAAGAATTTAATTTTATTTAAATTGTAACAATTAAAGTAATCAGCCAATTAAACTTAAACATAATTTACATTCAACTCTCAGCTAGCGTTAAAACGTTTTAAGAATTTTTGAGATCAGTCAAAAATATTATTAGCGATTGTGGACAAGTTATTGTCCATGATCATAATTTGGTACGGTGTTTTATTCTGACAGGGTGCATGATGGTAATAGGAGCTTAAGAAACACCGAGGTTGGACCTATACCACCACTGCCTACTAGACGGATATATGGCGAAGATATATGTAACAATCCATATATTTATAATTAATTGCAAAAATATTTTTATTAATATAATTTTCATAAATTATGTATTTTTATAAAACTTTGAGTTCAACAATAAAATTTATTTACAAAAATAATTTTTGCAATATATAATTTGTTATTGAAAACTTATTTCAACAATATATTTTTTTATGATTGAGGACACACTAATTCATTATTTCAAAAAAATCTGATCCTTTGATTTTTCACAACAATAAAAGTTTTTCTCAAAGGTTTTGCAACATATAATTGATTATTTCAACAATGTGTTTGACTGACTGCGGACACAGACAGACGGACAGCGTCAAAAGCATATGCTCTACTTTATAAAAGTGAGCTAAAAATTGATATATCTTGTATCTGAGTTATTTTGGCCGAACATTATTTTAACAATAAACGAATATATATTATTTCAAGTTATTTTAATAATACAGTTTATCAACAATATTTTTAAACTTGATTTATTGAAACAGGTTTTTATATCACAATAGACTTTTTTAAATACTGCTGTTAATGATCCAAACTTAAATAAATTTAAAATAAAAAATAAATTTATAATAATTAAATAATGATGCCAAACTTAAGTAAACTGATGCCTAATAACAAACTTTGTGCTAAAAGTCACTTTTATCAACTTTCAATTAACTTAATTTTGTTTCTATAGAGAAAAAATGATTGAAATTACTACTTTTTGATTTATAATTTCGAAATATACAAAGTTATGAGTCATTAAAGATATGATAATATTTGCAAAATGACAATTTTCCCCTAAACCGAATAATTGTTATTTAAATGTGATTATTTTTTGTTAAACCATTTTTATGGAATAATTGAAAATTGCCATTATATAATTGTGTGTCTTACTGTCTTATGTGTGTCCGTCTGCACCTTTGCTCAGTTTTAAAAAAGTTGATGAAGTTTAATATAACTAAATCTTACATTTCAATTTTTTTTGTGCTCAAAACTCTTGTTTTTAAATATCATTGAAATTTTCTAATAACTTATTTTTCAATAATATTAAATTCTATTATAAAATAAGCTAAGGAACATTTAGAAAATTTATGAATTAATGATAAAATTTGATTAATACCAAAAGTGGCATATGCCGGTTTTTTGCTGTAAAAATATTGAATTATAGACTTTAAATGGTAAAAAACTACATAAAAACAATGTCGAAATGGGCAAAACTTGCTAAAATTATTTTAGAATCTCATAAATATTAATACTAAAAAGTTAATAACATAAAAATCTTTAAAAAAAGGTAAAAAAGGCCTTTGTGTAAACCAACAAAAATTCCAATTCGATAATTGATTGTATTGTTGCGCAACAATGCAATATAACAAATGAAAGAAATTTAATAAATAATTTAATCAAAAATAAAATATAAATTTGAAAACAATTTTTTTAATAATTAATTAATTATTTACAAAATATTATAACAAATCAATTGAATAACAAAATTATAATTATTTTCCATATTCTTCTTCTTCATCCGATTGTTTTAACTTTGGTTCATCATCTGATTTCCTTTCTTCTTCTTTTAAACTTGTATCTGATTCCGTTGATATACCATTCAATGATGTTTGTTGTGATGATTCTTCTATCGTTGATCCAACTGAAGATGTTTCAATTATCTGTGCATTTATTGCTGATTTTAATGTCGTATCACCGGATTCTTCGGGAGCAGTGGTTAAAACACGTTTAGTAGTAATGGTTTGATCAGTTGTTGATCCAAATAATTGATTTAATTTAACTCTTAATGATTTTCTTAAACAACCACTTTCAACATATTCTGGAACTCTTTGCTATAATAATAAACAAATTGTTAACAAATACATAACAATGATAACAATAATAACAATACCTTATTAACAATGGTTTCTTCATCTTCATTATCTAAGAATACAACATATGGTGTTGTATCAGTTGTAGGCATTGGTGATGTTGTTGTTGTTATTGGTGGCGGTGGTGGACAACAATCACAATATTGTGTTATTAAACCATAATTTTCTTTACAAAACTTTTGTTGTGAACAATATTGAGAAAAATATTTAACATTTTGTTTACATTTTTTAAATTCAATATTTTCTAAACATATTTTAATTATAAAATTTTCATCAATTTCTGTTGAATTTTCTCCATATTTTTGTGTAAAATTATTAAAATCTTTTAAACATAAATCAAAATCAAAATCATTTTCTTCGCAATAATTTTCAATTAATTGTTCAAAAATTTCAAAACATTTATCTTTTGTTTGTTCGTTTAAAAAACATAATTTCTTTAAATTTTCGTTTAAATTTTGATGACATTTGTTTGAATCATAATAACAATAATTAATAAATTGTTTGAATTGTTGTTTACATTGTTTATGTGTTTGATTTGTTGGTAATTGTTGTGTTTGTAAACAATATTGTGATTCAATTGATTTTAATTTATCCAAACATTGATTTGTATTATTTTTATAACAATAATATGATAGCTTTTTCATATCCAATTCACATCTTTGTTTCATTTGATTTTCGGAACAATATTTATTTTGATTGAATTGATTTGAATCCGTTATTCTTTGTTGACAATAATCAATAAAATCATTTTCTTGTGTTTCGCAATGATATAATAATTTTTGTATTTTTTCTTTACATTTCATATATTGTTCTCCATATTGACAATGATTTGCAATTGATTTCAAATCAGAAATACATTTATCTTTTCTTTTAAAATCAATTTCTTTGATATTATTACAATATTTATATTTAATTGAATCAAAATCAATAATACATTGATTAAAATCCGATTCTTTTCGACAATAATCTTCGAAACGATTTATATCTTCTTTACATTTGTCATCACCACTACAATAATCCATAACAATATTATTCAATAGTTGTTTACATTGTTGATTAATATTTGGTTTGTATTCACAATATTTATTCAATTGTTGAACATTTGATTCACAATTAATATCCATTGTTATTGAATCATTCATTGAAATAACATTTTCTTTATTATATTTTGTTTCGCAATATTTATTCATTGTTGAATAATCATTATTGCATTCACTTCGTATTGCAATGCAATATTCTTTTGATACATCAACAATACTTTTAGTGTCCGAACAGATCCTATTATCCAAAGATGTTGTCGTCGATGATTGTTGTGAACAATAACTGAATAATGGAATAATTCTTTGAAACCATTTTGTATTCAAATTATCATTTGGATTCGAATTCACAAATAAATTGATTAAAACTTCAAGATCTTTAAAGCATTGTTGAGATGTATCCACAGATTGTATTGTTGTTGTTTCAGTTGTATTGTTATCGCAATATGTTTGCATTTTCTCGATATATTGTGAACAACGCAAATAAGAACTGAAAATAAAATACTATTTTAATAATAACAATGAGTATATATAACAATGAATACCTGAATGGAGACATTGTTGGACAAAATAGATTTAATTTTTCGATGTCATAAAAACATTTAGTTTTATTATAATTATAATCACAAACTAATGATTGAGTTTTTGTTAATAATTGTTTGCAATCTTCAGATGAATATTGATTCATATCATAACAAATATCATTTAATTGTAAACGAATTGATTGACATTTTGATATTTCTTCATTCATTGAACAAAATCTATACATTTTTATTATTTTTTGTTTGCATTCTTCAGAATTTAAACAAAATTTTTTAATAATAATTTCCACATCTTTTAAACATTTTAATGTCTGATCCGTTGTTTGTGAACAATATTCGCTTAATTTATTGATACTATCTTCACAATCAGCGTTTCCATCACAATATTTTGTTGCCGAAGATGTTATGGATGAACATTCTTCATTCAATAATTGTCGCGAACAATAGTTTTGATTAAATAATGATTGAATTGTTTGCAAACATTTATCCGTTTGTTTCTTATATTTACAAATAATATTAAAATTCTTTTTCATATCAACAGAACATTCTTGTGATGAATAATAATGACATTTTAAATCAGACATCGATTCAATTCCATCGCAACGAACTTCACGTATCATATCAGGAATATCTGGTTCTTCAGTGGTTGTTGTTGTTGTCTCTTCTGGTTGTGGTTGTGGTGTTGTCGTCGGTGGCGGTGGACAACATTCACAATATTTAGTGATTGAACTGAAATCATCGAAACATTGTTTTTCTCGTGAACAATATTGTGAATATTTTATTGTTTCTTCAATGCATTCACGATATTGTGATGAAACACATATTGTCATCATATTATTCAATATATCATTCTTACAATCCGTTGTATTGTTATCATCATCACAATATAAATTCGTTAATTGTTGTAAATCAATCGTACAATTATCGAAATCAAAATCAAAAACTTCGCAATAATTTGAACTAAAATTTTGAACATCTGAACGACATCTTTGTTTATCTTCTTCTTGACCACCGGTTACTTGTTCACACATTTTCGACATCGATGTAACCATATTTCGACATTTTTCTAATATAGAAGTATTGTTACAATATTTGATACCAAAACGTCTGCAAAACACAAACAATAATAATAACATTAATAAACAACAATTAAACGTGAAATCACGAGTCAATGCAAACCTGAATCCTTTTTTACATGATTTTAATGTTTTATTAAAAATCATTAAATCAATTGATTGTTGTGTTTCCAAACATATTGTTGTTAAATTATTATAATCTTGTTGACATGATTGTTGTTGTATTTTATCTTGTGTTGATAAACAAAATTTATTTAAATATTTGATGTCATGTTTACAACGATTAATAATCAGTTCATCGCGACAATGTTCTTCGCGTTTAAATTCTTCTTTATATTGACAATAATTGTTTATATTTATTCCTTGTGGACATTGATATATCATTCTTTCAACTTCTTCTTTACATTGTTTATAACGTTCACCATATTGACAAAAACTGAAGATTTGTTTTAAATCTCGTTTACAATTAATTTTAAATTCATTATCATTTTGTTGATCACAATAACGTGTTATTAAATCCAAATCAATAATACATTGTGTAAAATCTGATTCTTTATGACAATAATCGGTTAATCTATTCATTTCATCGTAACAATCACTATTTGTATTGTTATCACAATAACTAAGCGATGCATCAATTATATATTGTTGGCATTGTTGTGAATCAATATCATATTCACAATATTTATGAAATGATTTAACAATTGATGGACATTTACGATCAAAATCTTTTTGATCACAAAATCCATTCATAAATTGTAAATCTTGTGAACATTTTTCATTCATAAATTCATTTTCACAATATTTTTGAACATTTTGTAAATCATTTTTACATTCAATTATTTCATTACTATTTTCACAATAATGAAATAATTGTTTACATATTGAATGACAATCTTGTTGATCATTATTACAATATTTATCAACTTTATCCACATCTATAAAACATTGATCATAATCTATTTTATTATTTCCACAATATTTTACCAATTTATCCAAATCTTCTAAACATTGTTTTTTATTTATATTTTTATCGCAAATATTCACTAAAAATAAATAATTAAATATTAATAAAATAATTTCTTATAACAATTGTTATTCTAATTGTTGTCATACTTGCGGTTAAATTAGTTAATTGTTGATTACATTTATCGAATAATTGATCATTTCTACAATAATCTAATGTTTTAATTGTTTGTTTACATTGTTTAGTATCAATATCTTCGTGACAGAAATTAATTAATTCATTAAAACCATTTTTACATTTAATATATTTGTCTTCTTTATCACAATAACGTCGCAATCTTTTATTAATTAAATCATCGCATAATTGTTGTGATTGTTGACAATATTCTGATTTAATTATTTCATTTAAATCATTCAAACATTTATTTGAATCAATTAAATAAAAACAATTTGAATATAATTGTTGTGTTAATAGTTTTGTTTGACAATCGGAATCTGATCCACAAATTGATTCAATTGATTGTCGAATGTCTTGTTTACAATCTTGTGATGACACGTGTTGACAATATTGTGTTAAATTCATGATTTGTTGTTTGCATTGTTTAAAATCCTTTTGTTGTTTACATATTTTATTAAACATTGTTTTCATATTAGTTTTGCATTCATTTTCGTCGTAATAATAGCATTGAAATGATGGAGAATTGCAACGCATCTCACGTTCAACCTCTTTCATCTCTTCTTCAACCACTTCTGCCATTAATTTAATTGTTGTCTTCTCCGCCACCGCCGTTGTTGTTGTTGTTGTTGTCGTCTCCATTGTCGTCGGAGTCGATGTCGTCGTCAACGTTGTGGTCATCGTAGTAGTTATTGTAGTTATTGGAGTGTCTGTTGTCATCGTTGTTGTTATTGTAGTTGACATGGTTGTTGTTGTCGTGGTCAATATTGTTGTTGGAGCAGGTGTTTCTTCAAATCCTTCTGGTCCGCCATAATATGATAGATTTTTCATTGTTGTTAATTCAGTTATGAGTGGTGTTGTCGTCGTCGTTGTTGTGGTCTTTTTCTCACAAACGGAAACTGATTCCGTTGTCGTTGTTTTCTTCTCGCAAACCGTAAATGGTTCTTGTGTTGTGGTGATTGTTGTGGCTAAACATACTTCAGGTGTTGTCGTAGTTGTTGGTCGTTCACATACTTCCATTTCAGTTGTTTCACGTGCACATACTTGTGGTTCTGTTTCTGTTTCTTCACATTCACGTTCTGTTGTTTCACACAATTCCTAACAAACAAAACAAAACATTTAAACACAAAACACATGGCACGTGTCACACACACGTCATTACACTTACAGTGGTTGTCGTCATTTCAACACACGATTCCGTTGTTGTGTCGCGCGCCGCACAAACTCCTTCAACCAATTCTTCCTCTTCTTTCTCGTGTTTCCTCTTTTTGTGTTTAACACCACCTGATCTTCTTCCACTATCCTCTTCATCGATATACTCTTCGCCAACAACTTCAGAAAAATATTTCTTTTTTTTAATAAAACTTTTTGGTTTTGTTTCCACAAAGTCTTCAATATTATCATTGTTGTCTTGAATAATAGTTATCTTTTTCTTTCTTTTTCGTGGTTTTGTTTCATCATTGTTATAATCATTGTCGTGATTGTCGTTATAATCATTTTCTTCATATTTTCGTTTTTGTTTACTCTTTTTAATCATTTCTTTCATTTCTTCAAGTTTTTCCGCAAAGAATTCATCAGAATGTTCTCCATTGTTGTCATAATCATTGTTGTAATGTTTCGTTCGTTTCAAAGCATTTCTTTTAAAACGTTTGGTTTTTCTATTAATTTCAACGTTTTGTTTGCATTGTTGACAACAATAACATAAATCATTATTTAAATCATTTTCACATAATTTATATAAAATTAATTCATAATTATTTTCATCAAAATTACAATCAAAATCACAATTACATTGAAATGAATCACAAAAATTATAATAAAATAAACAAAAATAAAAAATTAAAATTATTTTATTCATTATTCTATAAATGAGAAGCCATTACAAAATAATTTTAATTAAATAATCATTTTTTTAATTAAATTTAATATTGAATTACAAACACATGTAATAATTATTATTAATTATTATTATTATTATTTTTATTATTTGTTAATTGTTTGAAATGAATTCCTGCAAAACGTAATGAACCAAAACATAGTAAACATAAACCTATTATTAAACAATAAAATTAAATAAATAATAATAATAAACACGTGTTATTAATAATAATAATTGTTTACCAAAAGTTGACGAAACAATTAAACTCAATTTATTATGTTTTTTCAGTTTATATTGTTTATATGTTTGCGATAATATAAACAATGATAATAATGAAAGACCTGATCCACCAATCAAACGACAAGACATACAATCTTCATTATTATTATTATTATTATTATTATTATTGGAATTAATTTTTGTTGAATTAATAATTTTATCCAACATTTTTCAAAATAAAGTCACGTGTTATTGTGTTATTGTAATGATGTGATGGCGTGTGTTGTCATGACAACATATGTTTTAATATAAATAAACGAAATAACACTTCAAATCAAATGTTTTATTAAATTTATTATTATTTTTATAAATAATTTAAATATAATTTTGTAAAATTTTTGTAAAAATCTTTTTATTGAATAAAATTTGAATCGAATTTATTTTGTATATAAGTAATAAAATACAATACAATAGAATAGTATTACAATAGAATTGAATTGAAGTGTTTTTTCGTTTTTTTATCGAAAAAATTTGTGATAAAAATTGTTATCAAAAACAATAAAAACTTTTAACCTTTAAATCCAAATATAATTATTAGATTATTATTATTTTATACTTAAATATGAATCGAATTAAAGAAATGTTTGAAGAAATTGATTTAAAAACAATTAAATTAATAACAATAAGTGTTTTGACAACAATTGCTTTTAATAAATGTTTTGATTTATACGAAAATGATAAATGTATGAATGAATGTGTAAATTGTTATGAATGAATTGATTATTATTAATATATTTTATAGTAAATTGGAAAACATTTAAATCCAATTCATTTCGATTATTCATTCGATTACCGATTATTCGATCAATTGCTAAAAGAGAACTCGAAAATGTTCAAAAATCAATTTCGAAAAAGTCTAAATCGAAATTCGAGAATCAAACGTTTATGACGTCATTGCCTTCGAAGGGATTGTCATACGATGACGTCATTGGTCTCGTACAACAATACCAATCGCTGTCTAAAATCCAATGGACTAATGGTCGCGTGTCAGGTATGTGTGGCGCGTGTGTGTGTGTATGTGTTGACACGTGTGTACGGGTATTTCAGGCGCAGTTTACGCGGACATAAGTATCGGTCGTTTAAACGAATTGGTGACACGTGTGTATGGTATGACAGCGTATACAAATCCATTACATCCCGATGTGTTTCCCGGTATTAATAAAATGGAAGCAGAAGTTGTACGTATTGTTTGTAATCTATTCAATGGTCATCCAAGTGAATCATGTGGTACACTAACATCTGGTGGAACGGAATCAATTGTTTTGGCTGTTAAAGCATTTCGTGATTACGCGCGTGAAGTCAAATCAATAACACGTCCAGAACTTGTTTGTCCGGTGACAGCGCACGCGGCATTTCAAAAAGCGACACAACTTTTGAACATTAGAATACGATTTGTTGAAGTATCAAAACAAACATATAAAGTTGACATTAAAGCAATGAATGATGTCATTAATTCTAATACAATACTATTGGTTGGTTCTGCGTGTGGTTTTCCACATGGAATCATTGATCCAATCGAAGAAATTGCTAAAGTATTCAATAAGTTTTCATTTACCGTTATTCGTGTTTTTAATTTTTTTTATTATTTCGTGTTTAGTTGGGTTTAAAACACGACATTCCAGTACACGTTGATTCATGTTTGGGTGGATTTCTCATTCCATTCATGTCTTCAGCCGGTTATCCAATACCAAGCGTTGATTTCTCGGTTGAAGGCGTGTCCAGCATATCAGCTGACACTCATAAGTACGGATACGCCCCCAAAGGTTCATCAGTTGTGATGTACGCGCGCCGACAATACCGTCATCATCAGTATTCCGTGCAAACTGATTGGCCGGGAGGTATATATGCCTCGCCCACTATTGCGGGATCACGTGCTGGCGCTAACATTGCCACGTGTTGGGCAACATTGACACACGTGGGACACAATGGTTATGTGGACTCGACGCGTGCCATAATGGAAACGCAATCCTATTTAAAGAGAGAATTAAAATCAATTAAAGAATTGTTTATATTTGGCGATCCATTGATGTCTGTTATAGCGTTTGGATCAAATGTGTTCAATATATTCGATTTAAGTGATAGAATGGCGATTAAAGGATGGCATTTGAATCCGTTACAATTTCCATCGGGTGTTCATATATGTATCACACAAATGCATTGCCAATCAAATGTTAGACAACAATTAATTGAAGATATTAAACTAATTGTTAATCAATTGATGGCCGAATCATCCAATAGTGATGGACGTAAGTCTTCGGATCAACAAAGTATGGGTGCTATATATGGAATGTCACAAACACTTCCTGATCGTTCATTGGTTGGTTCAATTGCATGCGATTTTTTGGATTCAATGTATGAAACATATGAATGAATAAATCAATGAATAAATGAATGAATGAATACTTAAATATTTGTTACGCGCGCGTTCATTATTATTTTTTCAATAAAAAGGTCATTGACTTGTGTTTACTTAATGTTTATTTCAATTTCATAACAATTTATGCCTTTTTTATATTCGAAACAATAAAATAGTTATTTGAGTTATTGTTATAAAAAGGTACAAAAACTCATTCATAAATATTATTATTATTACTATAATAACGTAATTTGAGTTACAATTCATAAATTGATTGTTCATGAAATGCCTGTTCGTTGTAATGGAGAAAGTGGTGGTATTGTTGGTGTTGGTGTCAACAATGATGGTATGATTACAACACAAGACACAAATATAGACAATGAATCAATGGATGAAAACATTCAATCATTGGATGATTGTGATTGTGGTCATTGTTGTCATTCACGTCACACGTGTTCACGTGTTGTGAGGAAAGCGCCAACACTTCGCGCGCCACCATTAATGGCTAATTCACATCTTATGGGTGTCACTCAATCATTACTATATTCTGGTTCAAAGTTTGGTGGACATCAAAAGTCAAAAGGAAATTGTTATGATGTTGAAGTTGTATTACAGAATGTTGACACACAGAACAGCTATCTTTGTGGTTATCTTAAGATTAAAGGTATGTGTTGGCACGTGTGTGTGTCTATTGTCACTTATGGTGTGTTCTTATGACAGGTCTGACAGAAGAGTTTCCAACATTGACAACATTCTTCGATGGTGAAATAATATCATATAAATATCCATTTCTAACACGTAAATGGGATGCAGATGAAGAAGTTGATCGAAAACATTGGTCCAAATTCTTACAATTTTATCAATTTTCCAAAACATTTAATTGTGATTTATTTGATTATACACAATTGGATTCAATTGGAACTGATTTTGTATTTATGCGATGGAAGGAACACTTCTTAGTACCAGATCATACAATTAAAGACATTAATGGCGCATCATTTGCTGGATTCTATTATATATGTTTTACTAAATCAAATCAAACAATTGAAGGTTATTATTATCATCGACAATCTGAATGGTATGTATGACCTCATATGACCTTTGTTATGATGATGATGACCTTTGACCTGTCATTGATTATAGGTACCAATCGCTAACATTGGTTCATATTCCCGAACATTCAATACAAATTTATGAATTTCGTTAACAACTGCTGTGAACACGTGTTGTCATGACAACTAAATAACGCTTTTATGCAAAACTAGTTTTAATTTATTTTGATTTTCAATAAAAACTGATTTTATGTTTAATTAAAATGTGTTTTATTTCAAACAAAATCTGTTTTAATATATGTGTGGCGCGTGTGTACGTGTCATTTATTAAAACCATATTTCAATATTAATTACAAAAATGAATTCAATTATTGTTATAATAATTAGTTTTTTGTTAAACAATTGTAAGAAAAAAATGATTTAAAATCAATTAAATGTTTGTTTTAATTGTTTATATGTTTAGCTTTGGTGTGGCACGTGGTTAATGGGAAATTAACGCGTGAAGAATGTACATTAGCACGCGATGAATTTGATTTATGTGGACGCGAGCTGTTAGTGATCGGTGACAATGGACAACAATTCCCAGAAACATTATCTTCAGTTGAATCAGGTCATTGTCGTATTATTAATGAATCATTAAATTGTGTTAAAAGTTATTCACAAAATTGTTTAAAAAGTTTTTCGCGAAATATTTTGAATGAATTATTAAATGATATAAAAATGCGTTCAATTATAAGATGTGAACAAAAGGAACGATTGGTTTCAAATTCAAAATGTCTTAATATGGTATGTCATTGTCATTGTTGTCATTGTGTGTCAATTGTATTCATTGTTGTCATTATAGCGTTTGAATGATTTACACGAATGTATGGAAACATTAATACAAGAATTTGAATCAATTCGTGATTTAATTGAAAACAAAGAATTATTAAAACCATATGTTTGTTGCAGTTTTCAATCATTTCAATCCGTAAGTCATTCTTATTGTTATTATATTGTTATATTATATTGTATTGTCTCTCTGTTAGTGTGTTAATAGAGTTGTGATGACATGCGGACAAACAGCACAACAATTGATTGATGACATATTATCGCCATTAAATATGACATTATGTCCACACGTGTCAACCACCACAAATCAATTATTGTATAAATGTTCAAATTTGGAACAATTGGATAAAAAGAATGATATAACAGAAAGATCATTGTCATTATTGGTTCCATTAATTGATATATATAATCAATTATCACCAATTGATCCATGTGTTGTTGCACGTGAACGTGTTGATGATTGTTCCACACGTTTATTGGTGTTTGGTGATCGTGAACAACGTTTTGCTTCCACACAACAACAATTGGATGTACACTCGTGTCCATTACTTAATAATACAATTCAATGTTTACATTCATTTGATATTAAATGTGTGACACGTGTTGACACAACTATTCATTCAATCATTCAATCATTAATTATTGGAGCAAAACGTGAATTCAATGAAAGATGTGCTGCCGATGGCGCGAGTGTACAACAATCATCCGCACATAACGTGTTCCGCGTGTCAACATGTCTTAATCGAGCATTGGATTCAATGCATTCTTGTTATGATAAATATGTGGCAGAATTGGAATCAATACGCGATCAAACCGATGACAAATCATTGTATACAATGTACACGTGTTGTCGATTCCATGCAATGCACACGTGTGTTATACGTTATGCTAAACAAACGTGCGAACACGTGCAACCCGATGCAATACAATATGTAACACGTGTTATCAATAATATCGCGCGTGAATTCCTTGTTAACACGTGTTCGGAGTATTGGTCAGGTTCGGCATTATGTGATGCATTGGATCCATTGGACATTGAATCGGATGAAGATGATGGTAAAGGAAAGAAGACAAAGAATGGTTTGAAGACATACAGTTCTTATGCGCAATCATTTGTTCGTCCATTGATTGATATGTTTATAATATCATCCGATAATATGTGACACACGCGCGTGTCGTCAATCAATTTGATGGACACACGTGTCGTCAATTCATAACAAAAATATTGTTTTATTTTGGAATTATTTGTTTAAATATTGTTTGAATTTTTTGGCAGTTTTTTCAGAAATTAATAAAAAAGTAATAAAAAACAATTAAATTCTTGGTTTATATAACATTGTTGTTGTCATTGATTGTTGTTCACGTTCACGTTGTCCACCATTGTTTGCATTGTTGTTATGGTTACCATTCTCTTTATCTTGTCTTTTATTCAAACGATTTGTCATTCTTTTATCTTTCGATGAATTTCTTCGAATCACTGATGAAGTTGTGGTCACATCTATTAAAGACAATTGTCAATCATTGCCATCATTGGATTGGGATTAGCATACAAACCATGATTAATGTTGGGATTAATATCACTCGGATTAGGATTAGGATTAAGAAACCATTCGGAACGTGTTTTCATGCGTTGTGTTTGGCGCGCGTGCACTAAAGGCAAGAATGTCAACGATTTTGTACTTTCGGCGTAACGGTTGCACGTGCGCAAGTCATCCAACAATGGCGATGATGTCAACACCACCGATGACGCGGATGGTGGTGACGATTGCGATGATGAGGATGTGGTTGTGGTGATTGGATGATGAAGAAGTACGGAAACCATCGATGGCTGAGAATGGGGTGAACAATGATGTTGCTAATCAATTGGATTGGATTGGATCAATTGATGGTGATGTACAATACAATACAATTACCTGATTAGCGACGGTTGTATTGTCTTCTAAAGACATGCTTAATCTTGCATAACACGTGTCTTCTGTTTGCATGCATTGTTGTGTTGTTTGTGATGACAACGCGGGCGTACTTTGACATTCGTCTGACAATGCTATGCAATGAATGAATGAATGAATGAGTTCAATGAACTATGAATGACATAACAATTGAATTGATTTATACATGAATTATGTTCGAATGAATTTAACGGATATTTTAAGGCAAAAATCCAATTTTGTTCGAAACGAAGAACTCTTCCACTAATTCGAGCATAATATTCATAATTCTCGCGACCAAACAGATTCCAAACTCCAAAATTATCGATTAAAAACTTCATTATTGTTGTTGCGATCTATTAATTCCAATAAATATTTAAATATAATAATAATATTAATTAAATGAATGAATGATTTGTTTATATTTACCGAAATTTGAGCCTTAATTCAGAGAACAGTAAACAAAAAGAGAGAAAACAAATGATGGACACGTGTCAACACACATTAACGCGTTTGTTTACCTTAAAACGTTGAACGTCTTCCATTTTAGCGAATTTGGTTCCATCGTGAACACATGATTGAAAGAATGATGGAGCAACTGATACACCAATTGCTTCGGATGTCATTCCAGTATTAAATCTTTCAGATGTTATACTAATGGCACGAAATGTTCCAAATAATAGAACTAATAGATGTTGTGTAACCAATGGTAACGATGTCAACAATCTATACAAATATAATACAAACACAATCAATACCGCATGTATGCATTGGACACACGCGCGTACAGTACCTGTGAATTTCATTTCGTTTGTGTTCAATATCGGTGTTTGACTGTTGTATAATATAAAACAGTCTGCTCTCAATATACGAACCAAATACGCCTTCAGGCAATTTACGTAAAAACTTCTTTAAAACGGAAGCAATTGTATAAACAGAATAATTATCAATATTAACAAGACGTCCACTTTGGAGGAAATGGATTAACTTCTTCATATTTGCTTGATGTCCAGGTGCACGAAATACATCCTTCTTAAATGGTGCTTCTTTGTTCAATTTCAATATCATAACCAATAATGGCGATGGAATATCGTTATGGAGTCCACAAACTGATTCCAATGGAATTCCAAACTTCACTCTAAAGACAGAGACAGACACGCGTCACCACAACGACAACACAACCCAATAGACCACAACAACAATTGACTTACCGTTCAATCTTATAATAATAATGATTATTATTTGTAGCATTTGTGGTGTTGAGCACGTGAGGAAGAATACGAGACAACATTAGTTGACAATAATTATGACAACAATAAGTCATTCATTCATTAAAATCATTTCATTTTATTTATTTATTGATTGTTTAATACAAAAACGAAACATTGTTTTGTGGGCGTAACCCAAATACAATACAATGTATAGATGGCACCACATGTCGCATGTCTTCAAAAATCGGTTAATTTAACGGGATATTGACCAGTAAGACACGCGCAACAGTGACCAATCTTTTCACGCATTTCTTCTTCACTTGAATTAAACTGTGATTGATGTTGTTCTCTTATACCTGATTGGACACTCTTGCGAAGTCCATCAACAGATAAATATACTAATGAGGCGGCGCCTAATGTTTGTGCCAATTGTTCTGCTTTTAAATGATTGGCTATTAATTCTTCTTTTGTTGGAATATTTATTCCCATATAACATGGAAAATGAAGCGCTAATCAAAAGTGTAAACAATTAGTGACACGCGTCTACATGTGTGTGTGACGTCACTCACGTGGACTGGCTATCCTTATATGTACATCACGTGCTCCCGATTCTTTCAACAATCGAATTAATTGGCCAATAGTAGTGCCTCTTACAATTGAATCATCAATTAATACAATGGATTTTCCCTTAAAATTCAATGATAATGGACCAAACTTCTTTGCGACAGCAAGTCTTCTTAATCTCATCGATGGTTGAATGAATGAACGACCAACATATCTATTCTTACAAAACACTTCAACATAACGTAAACCTGATTGTTGTGAATAACCCAATGCTGCGGGTATTGATGATTCGGGAACGGGTGCCACAATCAACTCAACGCCCCCATCACCCACACCCACCCCTCCATCAACTGGTGCTTCAATCGCCAATTGTTGTCCACATTTCTGTCTGACCGCGTAAACCATTTGTCCTTCCATCATTGAATCAGGTCGAGCGAAGTATACGTATTCAAATATACAAAACGCAGGCGGAGATTCTATCAATCAATGAGTATTACAAATAATCAATGAATGGGTGGACACACGTGTGTGACTTACGGAGATCAGGGCGTGGAACCAATGCAAGTGTTTTCGGTGGTTTGTTTTTCTCCAATTTCAATATTTCTCCTGGTTGTATATCACGGAATAGTTTTGCACAAACAGATGGAAATGAACACGATTCCGATGATATAACCCAACCATCAATTGATGATGAAGATAATGATGTTATATCATTTTGTGTTACATTTGGTGGAACCAATGCTCCCAAACATAATGGTCTATTACCAAATGGATCACGAATTGCATAAATACATTCATCGTACATAACTGTTAATGAATACGATAATGGTGTTAAATGCATTAAATGTAATACACGCGCCACAAAATCCCCGTCTTTTTGATTTAATGTTATTTGCTGTTGTGATGAACATGTGCTGTTGTTATCCATTGTTGAACTGGTTTTTGGAATTAACTGTTTTGGGATTAAATCAATGTATTAGTGGACACACGCGCCAAACATTAAACTTTAAACCTGTTTATCGTTGCTATGACTACAGTTTTGACAATAATTTTGATTATTCTATAATTAAATGAATTTATGAATGAAATAGTGTTTTATATGATTGATTTATACCATTGAATGAAATAATTGTGGTGTTGTTGTAACATATTGTCTAAATTGTTGTGGCGGTTCCATTGATAATGCTTGTGTAATCAATTCAGTGTCTGAACCTGTACTTAATCCAACACCATTTGCAAGAATACGAGCTCGAAGTCTACTCGAGTTTACAAGTTCTCCTGAAAACCAATCAACAATACAATCAAATATATAGAGAGACACGTGCGTATACATACCATTATGTGCGACCGCGAGTGTGCCATAACTGGTGTGAACAACGAATGGTTGTGTTGTTGTGACATTGTCTGCGCCACCCATAGTTGAGTACCGCGTGTGTCCAATTCCCAAATTGCCTTTTAATGTCATCATAATCTGTTCATTGAATACTTGTGACACCAAACCCATTCCTCTATGAATAGATGGTGGCTCGTGATTCCATTTACATGTTATTATTCCCGCGCTTTCTTGACCACTAAACACAAAGTATATTACATTGGAACAGATGTGAACACACATAATCACATTTATTTGTTACCGATGTTGAAGACCAACCAAACCCAAACATATGATATGTGCGACATCAAGAGTTGTTGGCCAATCACCATTGGCTATTGCACCAAAAACTCCACATTTGTCTCCAAAATCCAATTTGTCATCAATTAATTCATTCATTACTTATTGTTTGTAATAATAGTTTTCGATTGCATTATATATGAGAACACACGCGACGATTATATATAAACAAATGACGTCATTTGTTTGTTGAGAATTAAAACACGCGTTCATTCAATCATTGTTTTCAATGATCAGATTATAGATTAGATAAATTGGATTGAAATGTGTGGGAGGAGTCAATTGGTTATAATGGGCGGAGTGAATGGTTGTGGTTGTGGAACAGGTTTGGTTGAACAACTCGTGCCACCACAACGACTACGAGTATGTCTTCCGCGTTCCAACACAACAGACAGACAACAACCATAACTTGATTTGACGAACTTGAACTTATGTTACACACACTATATAAACGATTGCAATGACACACACGCGCCACACACACATCAAACACAATGTCTATATGTTATGCGCTAATGGTGTTGTCCACCGCCGCGTTGTGGTCGACAACAGTGGTCAACACACAATCGAGTTCGGGTGGATTCCGTCCGCCATCACTTCCAGCCATAATCGCCATCATTCGTTACCAGAACAGTCCGTGCACCACAGAAGCAGGTGCTCCCGGCACGTGTCTCGCGCAGAACGACTGTCTGTCACGTTCGGGAACGCCTGACGGCTCGTGTGCGTCTGGATTCGCCACGTGCTGTAACTTCAAGTTCACGTGCGGCGGAAGAACAAAAGAGAACGAAACGATTTTTGTGAATAACTGTGAGTTCATTGACTTTTCATTGTAATGACCTTCACATTGACCTTCATTTCTGTGGACAGTGTTTCCCAAATTAGATAATGGAACGAACACGTGTCAGGTGACCATTGATAAACAACCAAATGTTTGCCAATTAAGACTCGATTTCGAGGAATTCAGTTTAGCACAACCAGATGATAATGGACAATGTACCACAGATTCATTCATGGTTAGGACAACTGTTGGTGAAAGACTTCCAATTCTTTGTGGTGAGAATGGTAAACAACATCTTTATGTTGATATGGGAAGAGGAAGCGCTAATCCTGTTGTCCTTTCTGTGGTAACAAATGGTTATAATATTGGACGAAAATGGAAAGTAAGTGTAATCCTAATCCTAATGTTAATCCTAATCGTAATGCTAATCCATAATCGATAATCAGATTAAGATTAATATGATTCCGTGCAATAATCTTGATATGGCTCCTTCTGGTTGTCTTCAATACTTCCGTTCTCCATCATCTGTTGTCCAATCATTCAATTATGGTCCTCCGGTAACACACACGTGTCCATTCACTATCAGTTCATTGACCTCTCTCTCTTTCAATTAACAGATGGATTTCCGCGCGCGCTATCTCTCCAATTTGCGATACACCGCGTGCGTACGCGTTGAAGAAAACTTCTGTTCAATAAAATGGGAAACTGAGACATCATCTTCATTCTCATGGGGCGCACCATTCGAAGGTAATCTTACATCACGTGGTGCAAGTGGAGGATTATGCAATGTCGATGACTTCATTGGTATCGATCAGGGATCAGCTGAAGGATCAGGTCCAGGAGAAGATCGTATTTGTGGAACGCGACTATTGGACGACGATTACGTCATTTGTAAGTGTGACGCGTGTGTCGATACACATAAACACACATTAATGTTTACACGTTTATTTGTTAGCGCGTTCAAAACCATTTCAATTGAAAGTTCGTTCGAATAGCGATCAGAAGTTGAATGCAGAGAACTCTCAACATGGTATGATGACATGACCTCACACTATAATGACCTTTAACCTCATTATTATTATTATTATTATTATAGGATTCTCATTACGTTACGTTCAATTGCCATGTGTTATATAATACTTTTATAAACAATACTTTTAAACATTCATTTATTTATTATTTATTTATTTATTTGTAATTTAATGAATAAAACGATTTTGTTTTTATGAATGAAATTGTATGTGTGACACGTGTGTGTGTGTATTGACTAGTGATTCAGATCATATGAGTGGTGGCAAAGACAGCGCTGTTTGACACGATGTCGATGACATTCCACTTCCACCCACACCCCCACTCACACCCCCTTTACGTCTGTTTGCATTTGTGTTTGTGGAGCGCGTGTTGCTATTGGTGTGCGATCGCGTTTGGTGCTCGTGCTTCTGACCAGGACTTATAAAACCTCTTCCTATGGAACAGACACACAGTTATACAGTACGGTATATGTATGAATGAATGGATTGTTTACCGCAATGTTTACACGCGTACGGAAACGCTTTTGTATGCTTATAGATTTGATGTGTCTGTCAATCAATACAATCAATCAATCAATTCATTCATTCATATATTTATACTGACCTTCAATGAGGACGCTTGAGTGAAGCGCGCGCCGCACGAAACGCACTGAAAGTAAACAATAAATGAATGAATGTTAGCGCGAGTGTTCACACAGACCTGATATGGCTTTTCACGTGTATGCGTGCGCGTGTGACAAATGAGTGAATATCGCACTGAAATCAATGAATGAATGAATGGTTTATGTGGTCACGTGTGTGTCAATGAATACCTGTAAACGTTTTTCCACAATCAATGCATTTGAATGGTCGAGACTTTGAATGAGTTTTTTCGTGCGAACGAAGTTTAGAGATCTGTAACAATCAATGAATCAATTGAGTGATTGGTTGGACACACGTGTGTGACATACGGATACGAAATGACGTCCACATTCGCAACACGCGAGTAGCGTTGCGTCGATCGAAGCCTGAAGTGGTGTCGCGTGTCGTGCATTGACGCTCGCGTTGCACTTTCGATGACTGAGCGACGGCAACGACTTTGTGGCGATGAACAGAGTGGTGGTTGCACTCGCACTCGTGGTGCCAGTGGATGATGATGTGGTCACAACTGAAGACGTGGTCAGAGCAGTGGAAGTGCTCTCCGTTTGCATTACCAGTGAGTGTTGGGCGTGACGCGTGCGCGCACTCTCTGCGCACATCGCCTCTCGTACGCATGCGTACACAACATACACATCTGAGAAATGGAGTCAACGCTCAAACAGTCGATGACAGACGCGCGACGTCCACAACAACCGCACGAGTCTCTCGCAGCACTGATCGCGTGCTCGCGCGGACAAAACGCATTACAACGACGCGCACTCCAATTGGCGCGATGGGAAGGTTAGTCACGTGTGAACATGTGATTACCTTAATTGATTGATTGGTTATATATAGAGGCAGAACGTGCACTGGCAATGGAATCATCCAATGACAACGACGGATTGGATTGCGATTCATGTGAACCATCGCTCGTGTCATTCTCATCGACCACACTATTCTTATCAGCTGTTGCACAGAATGATGTGTTAGAAGCAGAAAGATTGTTGTCCACGTGTACGGTTGCAATTGATTCAACAAATTCTGATGGTTTAACAGCACTTCATCAATCATGTATTGATGATAATGTAGTGATGGCACGATTCCTTCTCGAACGTGGAGCTAATGTTAATTGTCGTGATAATGAGGGATGGACTCCATTACATGCAACTGCTTCATGTGGTCATCGAGAACTCATTGCACTCTTATTACGCTTTGGTGCCGATCCACGCGCCGTCAACTGTGATGGTATGTGTGAACGCACGTGTGTGTCCATATGTATGCATATGTATGTTGTGATTGATTGACCAATCAGGTGAATTAGCAATCGATGTTTGCGCCGATGACGACATTCAAGTCAAACAATTACTTTACGAATCAATGGATTTAACGGAACAAAACAATGATGACGTCACTGAATTTGTTTTACGTCAACTCAGACGTCAAGAGTTGTCTGCAATCGAGAATGACGTCACACATTGGATCGACACTGGCGTCTGCGGCGCCGATCACGTGATCGACACTGCGACGCGCGCTACAGTGTTGCACGTGTGTGCGGCCAAAGGTTACGACGAAGTGTTGACACGCGTGCTCTCGCACTTCGCGTCCAATTTGGATTTGGAAGCGCGCGATGCGGACGGATGGACAGCACTGCACGCGAGCGCGTACTGGCAGGTGAGTCACGTGTCAATCGTGAATTGTGTTAACCAATTGTGTGTTTGTGTTGACAGCAATGCGAGACATTCGAGACATTGTGTCGATTCGGTGCCGACTGCGACGCGCGAACACCTTCTGGTCAGACGGCGCGTGACTTATGTCACGAAAATGCGAGAATATTGGAAATTGTTATGGAAACAGAGAAAGCGAGACTAGCGCGTCAATCAGCAGAACAACAGTCACCGCTCGCGCCAACACTGAACGCGTCGCAGTCTGAGACACAACGACGCGCGCACGCGAAGAAAGTGAGAGAAACGCGACGCTCGACTCAAGGCGTGCGCGCAGACGATGTGGAGAAGGCTCGAGCTTTGATTGATTCGAGTGAAGAGCAATTGATGACAACTAGTGCTGACAATGGTAATGAAGAGCGTGCACACGTGTCGTCATTGGAAGAGAAGAGTACACACGTGCCCACACCTCCTGAATCGCCTCCGACGCCAACCATACAACTATCACTTCCACGCCCACAACCATTATTTATTATCACAAAAACGCCTCAAAACCAAACAACGCGTAACCATGACGACAATTATGATACAAATAATGAAGATTTGAATGAAAAATGGAATTTAAAACGAATTAATAGTTTCGACGAAAAACAAAATGATTTGAATTTAAATGAAAGAAAACAACAATCCAATAATAATGGAATTGGTGTTGTCGTGACAACCGCTGATACAACAAATGCTAATGTTAGTTATAGTGTCAGTCGAAGACGACGACCAAAACGAGTGAGTAGTCATGTGTCACGTGTGTCTCAATTGACAACCAATTACTTGATTGATAGGAACGGCGTTCAACTGGAATATCAGACAATGATAGCGATAATAATAATAATAATGATACACAAGATGATGATAATGGTGAAGATGTTGGACCAGAAGTGGCCAATGAAGCAATAGTACGCGTTATATTACCAAACAAACACGTGACAACAGTGGCGCCATCGCGTGACGACAATGTGGAGAAAGAGGCGGAGCCATTACCGTCCAAACCATTGGAAGTGGTGGCGCGTGTGGTGAGTGTGTGTGTGTGCGCGCGTGTGTGCCAAATGCGCTAAAAATAACTGAAACAACAAATAAATAAGGAAAATGTCTTCTATGGGAGCGCCCGCGTCGTCGTCGTCGTGGCGCACAAACACGTTCGCATCGCGAAATCCACGCGTTCGCGCGACACCATCGAGTGGGGGGTCGACATTGAGGGGTATGGGAAGTGGTGTCACGCGTTCGCTCACTTCATTGGCGGATAAGAATCCATTGTCGGGATTGTCTTCACTGATAACCACAACGAATGTGTCGCGCGTGACGCCATCCCACACACGACGCGAACCAATCACACGCGATCGCAATGTGTTCGCTGCGTCGTCACGCGCTGGCGGACTCGCGCGCTCGCAATTCGGAGGATCGCACGCGTCGCAGTTGAACGACAGTTGCAGTGACGTCAGTGTTGTTGTGCACACACGCGCGCGCCATAAACATCATATCTAATGACGTGTTTGTGTTAACAGGTGTCGCCAGCATCGCTTCGGTCACGATCGGCGTCGTCATCACGTGCATCATCATTGGATTCTTCGGACAATGGTATGACAACGTCAACACCAACCACGACAACGACAACGCGACCACAATTGGATTATAAAACACTTTATTATGAATTGTTGGCAAAATACGAGACATTGAACGCGAGACTTGTAGATCGCGATGAATTGGATCGTAAACGCGAGCAGGAATGGTCTCGAGAACGTCGAGCATTACAACGACGCGTGTCTGAATTGGAAGAAGAATTGAAAGCATTGGAGACATTACGTTCTGAGAATTCACGATTACGTGATGAAAATGGAGCCTTAATTCGTGTTATTAGTAAACTATCGAAATGAATGGACGGACACACGTGTGTCCACTAATCATTGAATCATCAAATTATTTATTGATTTCTAGTCTTTTATTGTAAACTAATTTAGTGTTCAATAAAATTGTTTGACAATAGATGGCGTGCGTTGTTGTATTGAATTGTATTTGTAGTATACATGTAACAGTAGTGCAGAGAACACTGATTGGAATACATGTACAGTTAGTGTTTAAACACCTGTTGACACACACGCGACACCACAACACACATACAACAACAACAACATATATGAGTTCTTCGGCATCAAATTCATCAGTTTGTTCATCATCAATAACAACACAAGACTATAATCTTACAACAAATGATGGATTAGATGTTGAAGATGAACCAATGGATGAATTATGTGATGATTCGGTTAAATTGAGTGATGAAGTGGATTCTGTTTGGACACACAATGATTCAAGTGTTGATCACACTCTCGATGACGACGATGATGATACACACGTGTGTACACATTCATTCACACATTCCCATTCATTCAATTGTTTTGTTTGTTTACAGATATCTCCGTATTGTTGGCCATCGCGTGCATACAATGTAATCATTTTGAACGACAGACTAATGAGTGAAGCAATGAGTTTACGCGATGACGACGACGACGATGACGACACCGCCACCGCCACCATAGCTGGACAGTGTGTGACACCGACGATGGCGGCGGTGATTGGCGGCCGAAATGTGTCCACTCGTGTCACAACAGATCGTTCGTTGAGTTCGTTGACGCGTGGCGTTCAATCGTTGGGAAACAACATCGTCGGTCATTCAACAGGTAAGCGACGCGTGCGTCAAAACCGGTTTTGTTTACATTCCTCGCAGTTCATTGACCTCTCGTTTCAGAAGTGATTGACCTTCAAACACAACAACAACGAACTCCAACTGACTCTGACTCCATTCAGTGCAACGCCTCCGGAGGTGTGTCCGCCTCCACACCCGTCCACTCAACCACTTCTCCAACCAATCACGTGAGGAGTAATCACGTGACTGTCAATTCGAAACCCGTTTTCGGTTTTCATGGAAACCATAGCAACCAACCAAACAGTCATTTGGCGGCACTTCTAAACAAGTATGATCACTATGTTATATAACGTATTCATTCACTCGTATTATTTTCACTTGTAATTTAGTCCAGTTTTGCCCCCAACGCCTCCTTCATCGTTGTGTGGATCGGATTCGGAGAACGTGTCAAAACGGAGTAAACAACAAATGGTTGCTACGCAACAACAAACACAACAAACAAATGGTTTTAATTCCTCTTTGATATCAATTCAACCAAAAAACGCGTTAAACGGTAAGCGCGCGCCAACACTGCTACGCACACACGCGTGCGTTCACTCACTCACGTGTCGTCACTCTTAGGCTCAGCTGTTCTGTTGACCGAAGAAGAGAAGCGCACACTCGTGGCCGAAGGATATCCAATACCACAACGATTTCCATTAACCAAAGCTGAAGAACGATCATTGAAGAAGATTAGAAGGAAAATTAAAAATAAGATTTCTGCACAAGAATCACGAAGAAAGAAGAAGGTAATCATGTGTAACCAATGGCAACACAACACAATCTCATATCATTGTTTTGAATACAGGAATATATGGAAGAATTGGAACGACGCGTCACTCAATTGGACGCACGCGTGCGCGAACTCGAACGCGAAAACAAATCGCTGCGCAACGGCTCGAGTGGGAGCGCGGACTCGAGTGGCGGAGTTGGGTGATGGGGTGGGGGCGGAGGCGTGAGGCGGTCTAGTCTTTGGAGTAAAGATTTATATATTTTTCTAAAATCTATTTTTATTTTTATTAAAATATTTATTACTAAATGTCTTCCAAACAAATGATTGGCGCGTGTGTTTGTTGTTGTGTGGCGCACGAGTCGTCACTGTCTGCGAACGGAATCGAATCGTGTAATGACGTCACCGATCGTTCAAACGATGGACGCACGCGTGCATTCATCAAACAATAGATGGACGGTTGAGAGCGTGACCGAAACCTATAATTGAATGAATGTGACACACGTGTCCAACACAACACAATCATACGTACAGTTTGTCTGTGAATCGTCCGCAATATCGAACTTCACTGTTGTCACGCGTTCTCTCCTCTGTGCGCGCACGCGTCCATCGGTTGTTGTCGTCGCGCGGCGGTTGTGTTGTGGGCGTGTGTGTGTGTGTGTGTGGGGTGTGGTTGTTATTGGTTTCCAACATTGCATTTGTTGATGACGTCACACATATTGATGGCTAAACCAATCATTGATTAGAATTGAATATTAATTAATTGAATACATTTGACATACAATTGAATGCGTATTATTGTCATCATCGCACGTGTCATCACTTATTTCTGCTTTCAATTCAATTTCGTCATCACTTGTTGTCGTTGTTGTTGTTGTCCAACTGCTATCATCATCATTACACTCTTCTTCATCATCACTAATATTGTCATCATTTTGTTCAATTATTTCTTTGTTTTCGAATTCAATTCTTTCTCTTAAGTCTAAAGATTCGATTTTTTCGAGAAAAGCCTTAAAACAAACAAACAATGAATGAATGAATGAATGGCACGTGAACATAACACAACAATTGTTTACCGTTTTGGCACGCGTCACATCACTCATATGTTTATACGAACTGTTAATAGGGTTACGCGCGCAACACATAACACAAAGGAAATCAGAAACACTGTCACGCACTTCAGCCAATCGTAATGAAACGGCACACACGCGACACCGAAGACATGACCGATGCATAACATGACCGCTAACGCATATTCGGTCTAAACTTGAATCAACTTCGCGTTCACATCGAACACAAACTGGACCAATAGAGCATTGAGTTGTTGTGTCAGTGGGGGTCACTGTGGGGGTCACTACGCATGCATTGACGCCCCTTTGTGCCAGTTCTGAGCTGAGTGTTGCGATCCACGCGCCGCCACCACTGACACGCGTTGGCTGCGATTGGTTGTCATCACACGCTTCGTCATTCAGTTCTGAAATTAATGAATAAATGAATGAATGTGAGCACACGTGCGTTCACTCACTCTTCTCTATGGACTGCACGCGCGACCGATGAATCGCTGAATCCTGTTGAGCGCGTGTCGGCGCAGACACGAGCGGCTTTGGCGCCACTAAAACACAACAAAATAGATTGAGAACAGAATGAGACACACGTGCTGTGCTGTTGTTTACCGTAAATTTGGTTTTGAGTCCAAACTGTAACACAAATATAATCAATGATTGGTCGATACGAACACACGTGTCACACATACCTTTGAAGTTCCAGTCACGCGCCACATCCAACTTCGCCACGCGCTGTAACACCGGTTCGAATCGTTGCGTCGCGCTCTCCAGCACGTGCTCCAATTCTTTTGCGCGCGTTTCGATCTCTCGAGACTTGTTGCGCCGCGAGGGAGCGTTCCAATCGTGTACACTCGTGTTCGGTCGCAGTGCACGTGTTTGCGTGGCTTCTGTTCACAGAAAATGCGTTTAAACTAAGAATGGTGTGACACGTGTCACTCACCCAAATCGCGAACACGTGCGTCGAATTGATTCGCGCGCTCTTCCGAACAGTGATTGTCTGTTTGGTTGCCCAGCAACCAGTCACGCTTCGCCGATGGCTGTGACGCCTGCACGTGTGTGTCCACGTGTTCGAAGCAGTCCTGACTCGTGACCGCAACTGTTATTCTTCGTTGTCGTTTCGCAGCCAATGCTGACGCGCGCAACACTCGATCGTCCGCGTCGTCATTCGTGATTGGATTGTTGCCATCGTTCACGTGCGGACACAAGTTCGACACTTGTCGTTTGATCTCGTGTTTTGCACGTGAATTGTAATCTCTATATCTTCGTTCTGGATTCAATCCATTTTCATTAATGGCAGCATTTGGTGACACATTCTCAGGCGTTGTCTGTAATGACACACAGACACGTGTCATACAACATATCAACAACACGTGTCAACACACACACAAACCTGAGCCAATAGTCTATAAACGGATTCCCGTTCAGCGATCACATCCAATAATGCATCGCGTCGTATAAATTCATTCTGATTTTCTGTTGAATTCAATGCATTAATCCATTGTTGTGTTGTCCACGCGCTGACCAATTATACAAACAAACATGTGATATACAGTATGAACAGAATGACCAATCACATGATCACATCACTCACCAATCAAGTGCTGCCAAAAACCCTCTTCCCGCTCCACTCCCGGTTGGCCTGAAATATACTCGAGTTAATTGTATTGACTCGACAATCGAACTCGAGACTACTCACCAAAACGGTTCGAGCAGTGAATCACCGCAAAGCATTGTCAGAACATATCTGTAAAACAAATCCAATTCAAATTCAATGCGAACGCACGCGCGTGTGCTTACTTTCGTTCGGATGACACGTGTGAACACGCGTTGCACACATCGGTCGTGAGTTTGGCACGCGATGCGTTTCGCGCAGCATAAACAGATGTGAAATCGAAGAGAGACACGTCTGCGGAACCATTGCTATTGAGCGCGAATTCCAAATTACGAAGACCTGTGCAGTCCAACAAATAGAGGTTAAAGGTCAACGGATATGACTTACATTACAGACCGGAAGTCCATTCGCATGCCTGGCGCGCGAACGTCAACAATGCAGCGCGTGATATATTGTCGGTATGAAGAAGTCTTCTTGTGTCCGATTCATCGTTGATTAGAACACGTTTTGCTAACAATGACTTCTTTGTGGCGGTCATAACGAAGTAATGTCTGAAACAGTGTCACACGTGATATGTTTTGTTTTATTTTGTTTTGTTTTCTTACGTTTCGTCGCGATAATAACAAACATTCTCTAACTGTAAGAAACAATGAGAAAACAAATGACAGACACGCGTCATTATTCATACACGTGACTCACACCTGAATCGCTGTTTCGTCGAACAGTTGTTGAAACCATTGTTGAGCGTATATGTAACTGACACCCGATATCTCCTGAACACGTGCCTCCGATTCCGTTTTGTGATTAACGAAATTGGCTGTGATTGCTATCGCGAGCCGTCCACGAAATTCCTTTCTCTAAACAAACAATCAATAGAATTGAATTGAATGGGAGGACACACGCGTGTGTTTACCGGGAAATCGTGACACAATGTGTTTCTTCTTCCGTCACATCCAATCACGACATCGAACGCAACGCTCGCGCACAACGATCGTAAACTGTCGCTCGCGCTGCCATCGGTCACTCGAAAGTGAGCGCGCGCTCCACTCACTCCACATTGCAAGTCATGCGCGTGACAACAACAGTCACACGTGTCATGGGAGTGGGGTTGGGAGGCGGGGGTGGAGGAGGCAGTGGTGGGCGCGCACATCACTTGAGGACAGAGTTGGTCGAACGCGACGCCCGGAGCGAAACACGCGCCAAACAGAAGCGCCACTTTGAGCAGCACGAGTTGTAGTGATCGTATGGACACGTGATCAATAGAACCACAACAGAAACGCGCGTAAAACCGTTTTCCGCCCAAACTGTGAACATCTTTGATAACATTTGGCCACAAATCTGTTAAAACAGTGAATGACGTCACACATCGTATAGTATGGGCGGCGCACGCGTTCACACTTACGGATAACATTATTCCGCGTGAATTGAGTTCTCTTTTCAACGATTAGTACACACGCGCCTAACATACATAATTCAATGGCCACTCGAAGACCAGACAGACCACCACCGATAACAAGTACACGACATCCACGAAGACATCGTTCCTGATTGGTTGTGGTCGTATTATTTAAGTATTGTTTCCTATTGGCTCTTTTCTCCAATTTGGTTAATGTTGACGACACGCGAAACCATTTATTGTGTGATTGAACGCGTGACGACAAACGTGAACGAAGACACGTGAAGTAATCGAATGACGACGCGCGACGACCATTGAAACCTAATTCTATACAAATCAATGAATGAAATGAATTGAATGGACACACGTGTCACAAATGGTCACTCACTTTGTGGATCAATGTCCAACCATTCATTAATTGATTTATAATGTGTTAAAACTTGTTTAACATTTTGTGAACAAATAAATGAATCCAATGATTGAAATGCTTTTGATTGACGAATGGCACGCGAATCCATTACAACTGTTGTTGTAGTATTTGTTTACATCAATAACGACGCGATTTGTTTGTAAATTACGTTTTTATTACAAAATGAATGTTTTTTTCAATTAAATTAAACACAAAAATGAATTTAAACGACAATTCATTACAAGTTTTATATTAAGTTTTGTTTGGTTTTTTTTCACTAAATTTATGTCTAATTTTGTGCCAAAAAATAATAACTAATTATTAAAACAAAAAAGAATTTAAAAAAATGTATTTTTATATTAATAATCAATAATTAATGAATTTTTTGTTTAATTATTTGTTTTGAATCTGTTTTTTGTGTTTTTGTTTCAAATGAATAATAATAATAATAATGTTGTGTTTTGTTTGTATTGTTTGGTTTAGTGGTGGCGCGCGCTTTCAAATACACATTGAATTGAATTGAATGACAGAAAAGATTATAATAATAATAATAAGAGAAAGTGTTTTTGTGTTGTCGTGTGTTGTGGTCGCACGTGTGTGTGTGTGATGTCTACGCGTCGTCCTCATCGTCGTCATCATCTTCAGCGCCCTCTCCATCATCATCATCATCATCCGCATAGTCTTCTGGCACCACATCATCTTCCTCTTCATCCTCTTCATCATCAACATCACCACCTATTGGTTAAACATTGAAATATACTGTATATATATATTGATATCGATATATCGATAGTATCGATCACATAACACAACACTAATAGACTATCGATCGCATACCGGCATCATTTGATTCATCTTCGGCGCCGTTTTCAGGACGCGTTCCCGACGTCTTCTGTTTCTTGTGTTGCTGTGCGGCCACAGCAGTGGCGCCAACTGGTGTTGAAGAAGAGTTGTCGTCATTGTTTACGGCTGAATCCAAAACCGAATTCGAATCTTCACTGAACTGTAAAACAATTGATATATAAATACAATCATGTATTCATTCATATAATAGTAAAACAAATTCGTATTTCATTCATAATAATTACTTCATTTGCTGATCTTTTCAATGCATCACGTGATTCATTATTATTTTGACTCGAATTTGATTTCACATTCGAAACAGTATTTTGTAAACCAATTGACGATTCTTTCAATGATTGTGTTTGTGTTTCTGTTATTGAATCCAAATTTGATGATTGAATGACATCACCAACTGATTCAACTGATCCATCACTGACACTGACTGCACGAATTGACATATTGTTGGGTTTTGCGCGCGAAAACTAAACAACAATACAAACGATTTTGAAATAGATTTGAATGGTGTAACAATAGTTAAATGGCGTCACAGAACGCTTACACAGACTCGACAGAATAGTTCCACTGAATGACCGAATATTACAACACAAACACAATATTACAATGTATTGCATGACAACGCCTTCACACCCATTCCAACCAATCATAATGATGACACACCTTCATAACTCCGCCCAAACGGGCGATTCCTTTCATTTCGCTCAACGATTCAATTCCCTCCGCTATTACTATAATACTATCATAGATGGCATTACATATAACAATATAATCACGTGATCATAAAATGTCTCAAAAAATATTTAATTTGTTTTCATTTTTAACAAAAAATTCATTAAAATATAAATTAAAACCAAATTATTATAATTTCAATGAATTAAAACCCAATTGTAATATCATCAACACTATTCAATGTCGTCACATGCCATCATGGGGTCCACCAAAACCCAAAATTGACAAAAATGAAATCGCAGCGCGTGTCATCAAAACAATTGGTTTACACGATAAAATTGATAAAACAATTGTAATATTTATTCAATTGTTTATAAATATAATTATAATAATTAATATAATATTTAATTAACATTAGTTAACAACTTCAAGTCATTTTGTTCAAGATTTATCATTGGATTCATTGGATGTAATTGAAATTGTTATGCAAATTGAAGATGAATTTAAGAGTAAATATAATTAAATATATTTTAATATAAATATTAATTAATATTTACTCTTAAATTTAAAGTTGAAATATCAGACATTGATGCAGAGAAGATGTTAACAGTTAGTGATATAATTGATTATACAATTCGTAGTCTTGAAGAATATGTTGATCCATACCAAAGACCACCAATAGAGTATGGACCTGGAGATGTTGAAACTAAATGAAATTATAATTACAATTGAAATGTATTTTAATTAATAGTAAATAAACAATAGTTCTGTATGTATGACGTCATATGTGTATAATCCTTGCTATACTACTACTACTCCTAACAGATATAATGGACTATTCGGTTGTTGTTGTTGTTATGACAACAACGTATTATATTAGTGTGTGAACGGAAGCGCAGCCTATGTTAGCCTTGGTTCACATGAAATGGCTTTAATCAAAGACAATAAGTGTTTAATGCAAATGCAGAACACTGTTGATAATCCAAACATATCATTGCTTCCACAAACACCCACCCAAACTGGTGGTGGAGGTGTAAGGGGTTCATCGGGTGGACATGTTGGAGGACAGGCGGTGCCCACTAAAGTGCGTCTGACGCGAAGTGAAGGCTTCGCTGAACCATTGTGGGCGTGGTTATCAGAGAATCTTCTTCTGGTTTTAACGGTTCTTGCGGTGGTATTTGGTTTATTAACGGGTTGTCTATTACGATATGCATCATATGATGATGACTTTGTTATGTTAATCGGATTTCCTGGTGATCTTCTAATGAGAATGTTAAAAATGTTAATTATACCATTAATTGTTTCTTCATTAATCGCCGGTTTGGCACAATTGGATGCCAAATCAAGTGGAAGAATGGGTTCACGTGCTATTGCTTATTATTTTGGAACAACACTATTGGCTGCTATTCTTGGAATTATTCTTGTTATAACAATACATCCTGGAAATCCAAAAGTAATCACAACAACGTGACATGTTCTCTCTATTGTTGTATTGTTATTTGTATTGTATTTACAGATCAAAGAGAATGCAATGAAGTCTGTGGCGGCGGAGGACACACGTGTGTCAACAATGGATGCAATGATGGATTTAGTCAGAAATATGTTTCCCGAAAACCTTCTTCAGGCAGCATTTCAACAGGTAAAGACAGAGTTTGTTCGTGGAAATGAATTAAATAAAACAATATTGGAATCGGATCCAAATGTTAAATGGGAAAGAATATCAAATTATACAACAGATAATGGAACAGTTATTCATTATGAATTAATACGTTCATATCCATATAAAGATGGTTCAAATGTTTTGGGTTTAATCGTATTTTGTACAGCATTTGGTATAATATGTGGACAATTGGGTTCTGAAGCTGAAACAATGATTCAATTCTTTATAATATTAAATGAAATAGTGATGAGAATAGTGATCATATGTATGTGGTATTCACCAATTGGTATTTGGTCTTTAATTGTTGCAAAAATACTTGGAATATCTGACATGTATACATTGGCAAAACAATTGGGTAAACAATAATGCAATGAATAACAATGTAATGATAATGATAACAATAACACGTGTGATTTGTTTGTTTATGTTTAGGTCTTTATATGTTAACAGTAATAACAGGTTTAATAATACATGCTGTCATAACATTACCATTAATATATTACGTCATTACACGCAAAAATCCATGGACATTCTTCAGAGGAATGCTTCAAGCATGGGTTACCGCTTTGGGAACTGCTTCTTCCGCCGCAACACTTCCTGTCACTTTCCGCTGTCTTGAGGAGAACAATCACATCGACAAGCGAGTGAGTACAATACACTGACAGTGCATGTCAATCAATACTAATACACAACCTAATACTGACACACAGGTGACACGGTTTGTGTTACCAGTTGGTGCAACCGTTAATATGGATGGAACGGCGTTGTATGAAGCAGTTGCCGCTATATTCATCGCACAAATGAATGACATTTCATTCAATATTGGACAAATTATTATTGTATCGCTCACAGCCACTGCTGCCTCTATTGGTGCAGCATCTGTTCCATCTGCTGGTCTTGTAACTATGCTTCTTGTATTAACTGCACTTGGATTACCAACCAGAGACATCTCTATGATCATTGCTGTCGATTGGTTCTTGTATGTCAACTCAAATACAGTTCCCATTAACCATAGTTGATCATATATTTATATATATTTAGGGATAGAATTCGTACATCTATTAATGTTTTGGGCGACGCTTTTGGTGCCGGTAAGTCATACACGCCTCCCCCTCCCATCACACCATCGAAACCCCCAAATACAATATAATTAATATAATAATTATTTTATTTCTCTTTTAAATTACAATTTGCGAATTGCAGCAAAAATACATTTGAATTATGGATTTAAAAACATTTTAAATGAATATTATTATTATTATTATTAACACGTGTTTTTTGTTTATTTATTTGTTTTCATTGTTAGGCGTTGTTTATCATTTATCAAAAGCAGAATTGGATAAATGGGATTTGGATCATCAAATTATTATTAATGAACCAAATATTGAAATGACTGAATCAATGAGTGGTCAAAGAAAATTATCAATAATGTCACCATCGAGAACACAATCACATCAACAACAATCACAACAATTACAATCACAATCATTACCACAACAACAACAACATAATGCTATGAAGTGTTCTTCAAATCCCGAAACAGAGATCTGATTGGTCGTCATATATAACTGATACGTCAGTCAGTCAGTCAATTCAAGTCAAGTCAGTTTAGTCTAAGTCTAAGTCTTCAGTGCTTCACAGCTTAAGCTTAAGTCAGTCTTCTATTACTCATTCATTAATTCAGTCTATGCACACGTGTGTCACACACAACACTAAACACAACTACATTCACACATATGACGTCACACACAACACACACACACTCACCCACCAATCCCTCTCTCTCTTACTATACACACATGTAATACTCAATCCTATTGGTCTGTTTCGCATAAACGCATTGATTGATTCAAAATAATAGTGAAAACAATTAAACAAAATGTGCATTAAATTCGAATCTCTTTTAGAAATAAATAAATAAAATAAATATAATAATAATTAATTGTAAAATATAATAATAATTAATATTAATATTAATGTGTAATAATAATAATGTTGTTAAATTGATTTGTTTTGTCAACAGATGTCAACACAAATGCAGTCAAAAATAATAATTAATAAAACATTTGTTTAGTTATTATTATATAATTATGTTTTTATTATTAATTAACTCGTGATCACGTGATCTGTTCTGATTTTATTTGTTTATTATTATGTTTTTATTTTAAGTTTTAATTTCCGTTTAAAAAATAAGTTTTATTAAATTTTTTGAAACATTTATTAATTTATAATTTATTTCCTGAAATTGTTTTAAAAATAGAAATATTATCTCATTTTTAGTAATTTTGGGTTAAAAATAAAAAACTAAATAAAAATATAACTAAAACTTGAGATTAAATTGAATTTTAGTTCAAAATATATTAATTAATTACGTTTTAATCTTTTAAATAGTTTTATTTTAATGTAATAAAAAAGTTTATTTTTATTTGTTTAAAACAGGAACTGGTTTTCAATAATATATAAACTTTTATATAAACTGTTCCAAAACTGTTATAACTTTTAATTCATTTCAAACTGTTTTAACAATGAATTTGTTTTCGATTTGTTTTATTTTATATTTAATTTCATTTCAATTGTTCAATTCCAACAATGTGTCATGTGATCAACAATTTAAACACAAATTTGGTCTTAAAAGAAGTTCAATTGAATCTGTTCTACGATTGAGAAGTAATTAAATATATTATTATATGTATTTTATATTTAATTTTAATTAAATTTAATTTCAGATCCATTTAAACGAAATAATGGAATAATTGATTTAATTTCATCAGAAATTGATTATAAACATGATATTCAACCATTTTTTGATGAAAATTTTAAACGAATTTATAGAAAATTATATTAAAATTTGTATTAAATTATAATTAAAAAATTACAGTTAATTATAATGTAATAAAAATGAATTAAATGTTTTGTCTTTATTCATTGTTTTTGTATGTGCGCGTGTTGTGTTGTAAGTGTTTTTATGTTAGCCATTACGCATTTAAATTGGCTTTGATTTTGACTTTGACTTACGCCTGTATTAGAGAAACATTTTCTGTGTCAACAATTGATATTTTGCTACATTGGAAAAAGTGAGATAATTTCCAATGAATGTGTTAACTTATTTTTGCATTTGTTAGTTGCAACAATGTCTTGACGGAAGAGAAGCTGATTTTGTGGCTCATGGTATAGTGATTGACCAGAAAATGAAGGACCAATTCAGAGATAAATATATGGTAAACTTTTAGAATTGGTTATATTCTGCATTTCGTTATATGTAGAGATGAGAACTTAGGCTAAGCCTAAGGTTACACGGAAGGCTTTAGGCTTGCAGATTATAACTTGTGTAGGCTGTTGGCTTAGGCTATGTGGTTTGTGGTTTTTTGGATTAACGTGTGGTGCATTCAACTGTTACTTGTGAGCATTGACATATGTTAGGTTCTATTCCAGAATGTAATTGTACTCTGTTTCATCCTTTAGTCGCAGTTACCGTATATCTCGTTTATCTACACAGACATAAACAGTATGTGAAAACACGTATGTACATGTTGTAGTATGTAGGCTTATGCTCCTTTAAACATTGTAGGCTTATGCTAAAGGCCGAAACCTAAGTCTACGAAAATATAAGCTTAGGCCAAGCCTATAGCATAAAAGGTTAGACTGCCTAAAACTAGCATCTCTAGTTATATGCATAGTTAACTAAGGATGGTGCTTGCCCAGGGTTGACCCCCTAGAATTCTAAAAAGTTGATCCCACCTCATGAAAAATATTGCATTGAAAATGGATTCTCTTTTATCTTAATTGTTAATGTAATAATATTTTCACCAGAATTACTACTTTTTGTATTATTATTTTGGTTTGATATTCGTAGCAAAACTTTTATCATTTTATTATCGGCCAA
>JAQIXJ010000361.1:0-37696 GCA_034700185.1 Phthiracarus laevigatus
TCATATTACTCTTAAAGTTAAAATATAGTTTTAATTTTTTTACTATTCTATAAAATATTAAATCTTGGCATTTGACTAAACCACAATGAGCTTTTATAAAAACAGAACAATAAATATCCGATTGTAATTTGAATTATTTGAATTGTTTATAAATGTTAATCCATACATCGTCGTATTAATCCCATTAATCCCAAACTTACGCGAGTGAGTACCGGTTCTTTATACATAATACACTACGAATTGCGTAATGCGCGTTAACATAAAAATATGAGTGTGGACGCGCATGTAGCAAAGCACCGGTACTCACTCGCGTAAGTTTGGGATTAATACGATGATGTATGTGTTAATCATTAGTTTATTAATTACTTTATTAATTTCTAGGTAAATTTGTTTCTTCTTGTTATCTGTTATTAAAAATATTTCGTTATTAAAAGATCTATCTGTTATTAAATTTCGGTTAGCAATTGATATACTCGATACTGATGTTTTTTTAAAATGAAGAGAAAGAGTAAATAATTGTATAATTGTATGGTATTCAAGATTCAACTATGTTTTATGCTATACTAGAGATCCGAGACAATAATTGCCACAACTTTATGCAAAGTTATTCGCCCAATGCCCTGCATTGCCCGTTCCACGCATCACGCATGCCCTGCATCCCTCGTTCACCGCGTCCTGTATCTGTCGTTTCCAGCATCACCCATGGTTAGCATCCCTCTGTGCCACTCATCCCTCTGTGCTAAGCATGTTCTTGTGCCCCGCTTCTCCCAGCGCCCCTGGCCATGGTTCTACACCCCTACTCATCCCCAGCATCCTTCAATGCACAGCTTTACTTGAGATTATTTTGAAAGAATTTTTAATTCTGTATGAGACAAATAGTTTTTTCAGTTTAACTAAATTTAATACTGCTTTGTCCCATGCACTCTTTTTATGGATATGTTTTTACAGACTGAATAAATCTAACAAACATAAATTATAATACAATGCAGCAGGGTGTCCCAAAGTGTGTCGGTCTGGGGGAGGTTACTTTCCGACTTTTCAAAACTTTAGGAGGGGGTCAAACTACTCGGATTTAAGCGACAATTTTTTTGCCATCGATCAAAAAGGCAATAACATTTTTTCCCCATAGGGTTGTCAATTTTCATTTTATAGGTAGGGGGCAACTTTTTGAGATCTTGAATTCTTGGGGGGGGAGTATCATTGAATGCAGTGATAAAAGCTTAATGTAATTATAGTGCAATGATGTCACTATAAAAACTTTAATATGCATGTATCACAACAAAGTTTCAGCTAGTGTTTTAATAGTCTATTACTCTTAATGATGAGAGAAAGCTCATTTTCTGGAGATTGAGCTTGAACATGAAGAGCTTAAGCTCAAGACTGGAGAAAATTAAGCTGAGCTTCAAAAATAAAATTTTCTCCTGAGCTTGAGCTTACTAATTTATGAGCTTAGCTGTGAGCTTATAACTTGAAAAGTTTTTTTAAAATCTCTATTAATATGAGTTTTATAATATCATATATACATATTTCAAAGTTGTCTGAGTTAATCCCTTAATAAGCGCCTCCCTGGAGACTGCACCAACTCGTACCCTATATTGTTGAATTCACAGCGATGAGAGGAGTGCATTTCGGGGGGTTTGGAGCTCTTGGGTCCCTCCATAAAAAATGGCGGCTGAAAAAATATTTCAATATCATTATAAGGGCACTCCATGAAGGGCCACCCCCTCAACACTTATATCAATGGATTCGGATCGACGAGGGGAGTGCAAGTAAAAGGGGTTCGAGGCGACTGGCGCTAGCTTTAATTAGGAGGGGTCAAAATTAGTTTTATGTTGCCTTTCGAAACCTTTATCATTCAACTCACATCAAAAAACATAGTTAAATGAGGGGTCACTAAAGTGGGTCAGCACCTCTTTGGAACTATTTCAAACATTTCTGTCTGACTCTATGTTATAACATTTATAGGCTCCTCCCCTGTGGATGCATCCCCTTGAAATTTATATTGTTGGATTCTGATCAAAGAGTAGAATTACAGTCGGGTGGTAATGAATCGGTGAGACTCCTTCTAAAAAATGGGGCGGAAATATTGTATAAATAGCATTACAAACGCGCCCCACCAGAACGTCCGCCCTGCAACACTTATATCATTGGACTCAGCCCGAAGAGTAGAGTACAATTAATGCGGTTTCGAGGTGGCTGACAGGAGGGGTCAAAAAATAAATTTAAGTTGCTCTTCTACATTTATATCATTCAACTCGGCTCAATAAACGGAGTTTAATGAGCTGTCAGTTGAGGGTGTGTGTACACACTTATGGAAAATGGAATGGTTAGATGGAGTTCGGGATCAGTCGGTGTGACTCCGAATCAGTCGGGAGGGTTTTCGGACCAGTCAGCTGGTTTTCTGGGTCATTCGGTACGGGTCTGGAATACTCGGGTGGGTTACGGGATTAGACTAGTGGTGATTGAGATCTGTTGGCGGGGTTCGGGATCAGTCGGGTTCTGTTCTGGATACGATGGGTGGGTTCCGTGGTTAGTCGAGTAGGGTTCTGGAGTAGTCAGGTTGGGTTCGGTATATGTGTGGTTCGTTTTAGGTCGGGATCAGTAGTATTGGTTCCTTTTGTTGTTCGGGCTGTCAGTTGGATTCGGTTGGAATTATTAAATTTAAATAAATTTAGTTAACCAAATGCCATTTATTCTCTGTTGTTAGTGTAGTTAGAAATACTGAGTCAATATACTTAGGTATGTTTGTTATCAACCACATCCCAGCAACTGCTAAGCAGATATTAGTATAAAGTACCGCATTGTAAACCATTAAAGTGGCATATACAGCAAGGTGTATGGAACTCCGAAAAGTCACTGGATCTTTGCCATCTACGCGCTAGGTTAACGTACTGGCTGAAACATTTGTCTGGGGAACGACTTAAATGTCTTTACAGATAACATATCTAATGTACAATGAACACATGGTTTTCGAACCCATTATCTCTATGTATTAAGTCCAGTAACTATCTCACTGAGCTATCATCTACATAGATAAATATATATGTTAGATTTCTGTTTGATTTAAATTGAATGTATGGTTAGTTTGAGTTTGATACAGTTTGAGTTCGAGTTGGGTCGAGTACGGGTTGTGAGTAAGTGTTGTGCCGAGTCCAAGTTGGGTCGATTTCGAGTTGGGTTGATTTCGGGTTGGTTCCAGTTCGAGTTGGGTCGAGTTCGAGTAGGGTCGAGTATGTCGCAATAATAATTTTACTGCGCCAGGCGAAGGCGTGCTATTTCTAGTGTTTTTACATATTTAAAATTTTAAGTTGTAACTACTAGTAAAATATCGCTTACTTTTCATCGAAAACTTACAATTAAGATTAAGTTTGTTATTATTTTTCAAAAACAAAAATATTTTATTCATGTGTGCAATACTTATATGAAATTTGAAACTTTTTATGGAAAATGTTTGTCTTTATTAATTACTAACTCAAGCTCAATCTGCTCGTTGGTTTACGCTTGAGCTCGAAGCTCAAAAGATGTTGAGCTTCGATCTTTAGAATTACACTAAATCTCTTTTTTAAGCTTTATCTTGAGCTTGAGCTATCTTGCCTGAGCTTGAAATTTCTGTCATCATTAATTACTATATGTGAGCTAGTGATTAAAAATATTAGAATATTCCAATCCTCTAACGTTCCACTAACGGTAAAAAATAATAACCGATTGCTTTAATTGTGCTAATTTCAAATTCCACTAACGTTCCCCTCACTAACGTTTCACTACTAAAATTTTTTTTACCCGCGACTCAGTTGGAATAAGAAAAGAACTTTAGGATGAAAAGTTGAATTTTAGAATCAAGAAAAGCAGATAATGCGCAGAAAATGTCGATTACTTAAAATTTATATAATAGTTTTAATTTGTGAAATTTTATATGTGAATTAACTGGTATTCAATTTTTAGCTCACTTTTTAAAAAGGCGAGCTTATGAATTTGACGATGTCTGTCCGTCCCGGAGTCCGCAGTTTCAGATTAGTAAAGGAGGTAATAGGATTATGATACTGAGACTCACTGTGAATAAAAGGAATCAGTTGTGACCAATATTTATGTTTAAAACAAATTACATACACACGATATGTCACAACTAGATGGTCACGAGCTATACTTATAGGAAAAAGTGAGCTCTCTATGAATGTGTCGTTCTTGTTTGGAAATATTTTTGAAAATCTAACAAAAAAGTCACAAACATTCCACTATCAGAAACAAAAATCTGGTTAACGTTCCACTAACGGCGAATACAATTTTTTTCACTCCACTAGGGTCCCATTACCCGTGCTATTTTCAAATTCCACTAACGTTCCACGTTAGAGGAGCAAAATTTTCAATTACTAATGTTAGCATTCGGAGGTCACTGGGGTAAATAAAAAACCGTTAATGCGCTTTATATGCATTGAACAACAGTTACAGTATTGTTATATACTAGAATTGAAAAAATTTTAATTTTCAAATCTAATAACATTCCATTGCAGGTACCAAGAATAGTACTAACGTTCCACTAACGGTGAAAAAATAAAGACAGGTAGCATTAACGTTCCATTACCAGTACCTTTTTTCAATTCCACTAAAGTTCCACTCATAAACGTTTCACTAATAAAAATCTAAAATAGATAAGATTATCTCTTTCAAACTTTTATTCACTTTTATTTTATGTAAATGAGTTGCTTAAAAATAATGCAATATTTGTGGCATTAAGTCAAATTAAATTTAATATTTATATAAAAAACAAAAAAAAACTGATTTTATCTATGAAAATAAGATGCAGAATATTTCCGTAAAATGTTGATAATTTGTTATTTATAAAGAGTAATTATAATTTGTAAAATTTTTAATAATTAACTAATAATACTTATAAACAAGTGTGGAACACACATATGATGGCATATTGAATCGGATTTATTGTATGTAATGAAACATAAATTTGAGTTAAAAAAGTTATCTAATAAATTTAATAACTCTATTATGCTGTATTTTAATTTAAGATGTGCTCTACAAAGTTATGGCAAAACTCACACAGTCGTATACAACAACAACTATAACGACGACGCAAACAAACACCTGGTAATATCGCCATAGCAATGGTAAACTTACCACACAAGTTATTCGCCTTTCA
This sequence comes from Phthiracarus laevigatus, assembly GCA_034700185.1. Taxonomy (NCBI): domain Eukaryota; kingdom Metazoa; phylum Arthropoda; class Arachnida; order Sarcoptiformes; family Phthiracaridae; genus Phthiracarus; species Phthiracarus laevigatus. The sequence continues at coordinate 5,150 of JAQIXJ010000361.1, forward strand.
CTGTTTACATAAAGTATACGTTTTAGTATTTATTATTAGAGAAAATTTTCAATTTATTTATATATTGCGTCATAAGTATAGAAAACACTTAAAAGAGTAAATGCGTTTTGCCTATACGTTGTTTTGCGTTTATACAGTATATCAGTGTGTGTATAGTATTAGTGATACCGATTATAACGTATACGAAATTAGTGCTAATAATCATAATCTATTAGACTTTAGATTATAAGTTCTTATAATAAAATGCTAAACGTATACGAAAAATATAACCGTTATATTATACGGTAAGTACTGTGCGTACAGTACTGTGTAATGTTAAGCGACGACTATGTTGTTGCTTATTATAATTGAAATTCAGAAATTTACGATACGTTACGCGTGAATATGACTCAACAAAATAATAGACGTTAAACACAATTAATTATAACCACACAACTTTTTTTTATTGTTTTATTTCGCGTTTTTTTTATTTCATAGTTTTATTTTGTTTTCATTCCGTCGTCAATAGAGCAAAACTAAAAGCGAAACTTAAAACGTATTCAAATTTAGATTTTTTATTGTTAATTATTTATTTATGTTTGTTGCGAAACAAATAACCCGGTGATTCGACATAACTATCGTGACCACTATATTTGACCAAAAAAAAGATATAATGGAGCCAATGTGTGAACTGAAGCATAGCACAGGCACACACCACTACCCGACCGGTCAGCGAGAGTTTCGCGAGTGTGGCGTATGTCTGGAGACGTCATGGATATACTCGCGCTCGTGTTGCGGTTACTTCTCGTGTCAGCTATGCCTTCGCCAATACTACTCGTCGCGTATAGAGTTAGCAGCGGTAACCACCATATATTTATTTGTGTTTGAAAAAATGATTTGTTAATTGTTGTAATTGTTTTTTTTGTCGCAGATGACAATCGAGTGCATAAACCCCGTGTGTCACAGTTACGCGCATCGCGACGAAATCGCTTCCACTATATCACCGCACATGAAGGATATTTATTACCGATACCTGTCGAACAGTTGCTCGGATCGCACAAAGTCGTGCCCGCGTTGTAACCACTTTCACACGATTCCCGATGAAAAGTTAAGGCAAATGAAGACGAATAAGTCTACCGGAAATTATTCGGTATTCAGGTATTGATTACTTGTGAGATTTGATTGTTTAGCTGACAATAGATCTAAATCTGTGCGTATTTTTTAAGAGTGCAGTGTCCGCAATGTCAATATTACTGGTGTTTTAAATGTCACGCTCCGTGGCATACAGGTATGCTTACGATTTATTTTCATTATATTTAACTGTATAAGCTTTTATTTTAATTTTGGTATCAACCAATTCATAAATTAAGCATTGAACTATTAATTTGATATTTATTTTGGATATAGACATGACATGCAAGCAGTTCGTTAAAGGCGATCGTTTACTAAAATGTTGGGCTAAGCAGACAATACACGGACAGGTGAACGCTCAACGATGTCCGCGATGCAAAGTATGCTCACTGCCGATTGATTGTCTGATTGTCGTCCATAAATCATTGTATAATATATGTGTGTTTGTGTTCAGATATTCATCGAACGCACAACCGGCTGTGATCATATGCACTGTACTCACTGTAAAACCGATTTCTGTTACAAATGCGGCGATAGGCTACGAAAGCTCAAGTTTTTCGGCGACCATTACTCTAAACTGAGCGTTTTCGGGTGCAAATACCGATTCAAAGCGGACAAACCGGTGGAACGAAAGTTGATTCGTGGCGCCATTTTCGCCGCAAAACTCATGTTAGTGCCAGTGTTGGGCTCATTAGTATTAGTGGTGGGAGCGATGGTGGTTGTGCTCGGGTTGGCTGCCATGCCTGTATACGTTGCGTTCAAAATCTTTCGGAATTATCGCGACACGCAAAACATGAAAATTATACGCCAACCGGTTATTACCACAATAAGTAGCAACAACTTGCATCAAGTTTAACAGTTTTTAGCGTGCAATTCTTACACCGGTTATTGTCATAAAACTATATGAAAAAATGGTTATTATAATGCAGTATATATATATATTTGAATTTTTTTGACAATGCATTTTTTTGCTTAATTTTGTTGCGACTGATTAGTCTTTACTAGTCTCTGATGCGTTTTTAACGTTAAAATGAAATTCATATAAATACATTTTTTCCCATTTTAATTTATTTCAGTGTAAAATAAATTATTGTGAAATATATTTTAGGAAATGATGTTTTTTTAAATAATAATTTATTTGCATTTTTTAGAAATTATGGAGATATATTCAATATATACCGTATGTATGTAATAATTGAAGTATTATAATCTAATATAAAATAATTAACGAGTTTTAAATTGTGTATTATAGATATTAAGATAAAAATAACATTCATGTATATATAAATAATTGAAAATAAATCGAAAAATTTACACTTTCCATCAGTTTTTAGGCCATAATAAAATTTTTCAGGTAAATTAACATAAATCTTAAAAAAATATATGAATATATTGATCAATGAATAGGTCAACGTTAATGTAAATATATGTATAATTATATTAAAAGCTTTATTACAAATCTTGATATTTTGGTGATGGTTTTCGATCGTAAACTGTCAGTAAACCATATTTTTCTATGGGTAAACAATGATTTTCTATAAATATTTAATAAAAAATCATAGAAACTAACGAGATTTACTAGATTAATATTAATCAATACGTATTGAACGCCCAATATGGCACTCGTTTTTGCTATTAAATATTCAATACGGTTATGGAATCTATCGATTTAATCGTGATTGAAATCAAGTAATGTAAGTTAACTCGTATACCTTTTATACAGTATTTATTGTGGTCGTTGTATTATCGAATGCATTATAAGACGCTACACTTAATTATAAGATTAGAATCTCATTGAGTAGAGCCGAAAAATGATTGCATTTTATACTTTTTTATTACAAAAACTATAAACTTATAATTTTACAAAAGCTCGAACCACGTCTAATGGATTTGTTTTATCTCAATTTATAACTGCTATGTTGCTATTTTAAATAATAATTGATATTATGCTATTTTGTTATTTAAATTAAATTTTCCTATAAAATAAAAAATTAGCGCTTAAATCCGATTAGTTTTGTATTTTAAAACTTTTTAAAAATCGGAAAGAACCTCTTAATCGACAGATTTATTTTACATGCATTAAAAAATTCTCAACTTTATTTACTAAAAGATTCTAAAGTAAATTACAGTTCAGTCGATTATTTTAAACAAGTCCGTAACAATAAAATTTTATGTTTTAATTGATAATTCTTTAACTAATATTTATTATATTTTAAAAATGATGTTATTTTGGTAAATTTTTAAAGCAATTTTATGAGGTTCTGAAAATGAAAAAATTAAAACAATTAGCAGAGAAGGCCCTCTTTATATTTAAAAATGAAATACAATGAGTATAATATTTTTTAGCAACCCTAATGCCTCAATTTTATTATAGACAAAATTATATTAATAAATTTAAACTGATAAAATTGGAAAACTGAGTGATATCAAATTGATTGTAAGTCAGGTTAATAAATACCTTAAATTTATTTGCGTTACCGTTGCTTTCAGTTTACGAATTTTGTTGTAATAATAATAAACATACAATCCGTATTAACATATAAAATTAATAAACTAAACTAATTATAATCTAAAGAGAAATTAATCGAATAAATAAATTACTTGAAAATATATATACTGTATATGATAGGTATTTTTAGAGCTATGTTGCAATAGAATACGCGAAAAAAACAGTTACTATGCTCTCACACCGAAACTATTAATTTTTGTTTATTTAAAATTTTTAAACTTAATTAAAAAGTTAATCTAATGTACTTATTTAAATAATGAGAGTTTGAAATAATGTGCATTTAATATTGAGACTTGAATAATTATTGATAGTAAGTCAATTGAAACTATTGTTTTAATTTGCAACTTATAAAGTTTGAACTCACAAAATTATCATATCCTCATGTTAGGATTTTATTAAACAAATTGCCAGCATTACAACATTTAGATTATATTGAGTATTATAATGTTTGATAGAACCTTTTATAAAACATATATATGTAACTGAAAAAAGGCTAAAATTATTTAATACTAATATTAATTTTATTCTACTGTAATTTTTTATTAACTCACTTTCTCTATCCTATAGATTTGACAATGTCCTTCTTTTTATAATGAACTAGCAATTAATTAGAATTGGAATATAACTTGAGTGAAACATAAATTTCTAATATTAATTAGCTATTACTTTATTCAAAAACTAAATATTTTACTAGAAAGTGTGTCATTCTTGTTTCTACAGTTAAATTTTAAAGATAAATCCCAGCAGGTCCCAGGCAGATTTTTTATATTAATATAGATTCTTTTTTGCCTTATTAGTAACGATTTACTAAGAGGTTTGCAAGCCGAATCCAAACCTCAAACGTTAAATTCAGACTCCCAGATATTGAGTAACAAGTTTCAAAATTGAGAACAAGAGTCCCACTCATAAACTACATAATATTATAAATTCATCCATAACTTTTTAATATCATTGTAGTATCGTAGCAGCGACTTAGTGTATCACTAATTTTATATATTGTGATAAAATATCAAAAAATAAGTTAAATAGCAATTATTTCGAGTCTAAAATAACTTTTCTATCATCTCTTGTTAAGAAGAATATTATTTTTTAATATTAGTAAACAAACGCATTCGTTGACGCAAGTGTGCGACAATCGCCGTATTGTAAACGTCAAACACAATGCGAGTTTCCAAGAATAATAGAATGACCCGCTATTTTAGCACTTGTTTGACCCGAGAAACGCTACCTATGCTATTATATATCCGTTTTACGTATTTCGGAGTAAACTTCCTGTTTTCTTACCTAAAAGTTTTATAAAGAAAAACTGAAAGAAGGCGTAGAGAAAAACTTTGCTGCACAGAAAAGTGTATTGCAAAGAAAAGATGTTTACTATGCTGATCGCACGTATCGCATAGAAATAACTTTTTATCCGCTTTATTAGGCTAAAAGGAAATCGATTGTTGGTTAACATAAATAATTTTTTATTTTTCTCTAATATAGTGAACATTTTGGCATTAAAAAAATGTAACTTAATATCTAAACTGAAGATGATTTTGAATAATTTGAAAAACAAAAACGTAAATTAATGATTATTGATAAATGAAAAATAATAATAAACAGAGTATTTCTTTTCGGAAATAAAAACCAATTATTTTTTGCCATATTTTAGAAAATTCATAATCAAGTAATAGAAAGGAGTTTTTATGCTTATATTTCAAATAAATTTTTGTTATTTTTTCGTTTAATTTTGGTCATAAATTGAAACATAGTGTGTATGTGAGAGAAAGAGAGAGAAAGGAAGAATGAGATTCGAGTATAAAGTGAAAAGAATATAATAATATATATTATATATAAGTTAAAAAGTTTTTGTCTTTTTAGATTTTTAAGTTAAATATGATTTTGTAATAATAATAATATTAATAATTCATTTTTTTATAGTATGTGTTTGTGTGTTTGACTAAAATGAAAATCAAAGTGAATTGAATTAAATTGGAAAAAATTTAACTAAAAAAAATAATTAAATGTTTTTACATTATTTTCCTAATCATAACAACAAGTAATTAATTAATTAATAACAAAATTAAAAATGGGTTGTGTGGGTGTGGTGTTTCGAAAATTAATAAATAAATTAAGTGAATTACGAAAAAAATTAAGTACATAATGGCATGTGAAAACGAAAAAACAAACATTATTTATAATTATATATATCTATATATTTATAATGATATTAATATATATAAAAATTAAAAATGTAAAAACTAAGTTAAAACGCCTAAAACAAAAATTGTGTTTTTTTCGGTGTGTTTTTTTGAAGAAACAATACTGAAAATCATATTTACAGCACAAGAGTAAAAAATAAAACTATTTGTTTCGTATTTTTTTTTTGATGATGAATTTTTATAGCAGCAATAGTAGTGGAAGTAGTAGTAGTAATTTAATTTTTCTATTCAGCAAATTCATTAAAATATAAATTATTTTGTGTTTCAATTTATATTAAGTCTTCACTTTAATTAAATTCTTCATTTTAACGCTATTCTGGCTGAAAAGACAGAGAAAAATCAAAATTGAAAGTTTATCCAATATTTAGCAGTAAAAAAAATCTAACAAAAAATACTCACTAGTGTTGGATATAGGAATATAGATGTTCGGTCAGATCCGTGACTATTCTCTGTGATACAGTAATAGTTTCCCATATCATCCCAGCTTAAGTCTCGTATTAATAAATCTCCGGTATCCAGTATCTGATACTTTTCGCTATTAGCTAATTGGTTCTCCTCCGGTCCCAACCAAGTGGTGGTTGGCTGCGGCGAACCATTTGACCGGCAAATTAATTGCGCGTCCGATCCGATCATCTCTAACTTATTATGAGTCCACATATAAATTCGTGCCGGATATCCTTTATAATTAAATTTTTCATTTTAAAAAAAGTTACTATTTGTTAATTTTATTAATTTTTTTCACGCCAAATATAGCTTACCGAACGACTTTTTCGAGAGACACAGCGCCACACCATTTTCACCATAATTGGAATTATCGATGTCGGCCGAGAGATTCGGAATCACTTTAAGGTGAGTTTCGGCATTAATGCGATTGTAGGGCGAGGACGCCACGCAGCTGTACATTCCAGCGTCTTTCGGTTGCACGCAATCTAAGTAGAGTCTGGAGCGGGTGAAGCTTAGAGATAGCGCGCCCTTTTTAATCGTGTCCTCGTCATCAGTTATGCGAGAAGAGTCGCTCTAATTATTCGTAAACAAAATCAAACAAATAAGTAAACTATACTTTGAAGGACATATCGCTAGATTCAGTATCGCGAGCTTATCGTCAACAGAAAAAAAGTTATTGCTTACTTGTACAATTCGTTTGCCATTTTTGAGCCAATGGATGGTTGGCGTCGGCGAACCGCCAGCTTCGCACTCCAATACGTGATTCGATGACTCTTTGGCCACCAGCTCTTTTGACGGGAGTGTTCGAAATTTTAGGTACGGGTCGCGAAATGATTTCGATTTTTCGCTGGTTTCCGATTTTAAACCCTGAGATATTCATTTTGTAAGATTAGCTTTGCTATTAATTTTTAGCTCACTTTTTTAAAAAAATGCGAGCTTATGGATTTGACAATGTCTGTCTGTCTGTCCGTCTGTCCTTCTGTCCGTCCACGTGTTCGCAGTCTTATATTAATTAAGGAAATACACTCATTTCAAGTGAGCTCTCTATGAATGTGTCGTTCTTGTTTTTAAAAGAAAATCAACAGAATATTGACAAAAAGACTCACTGGAATTCTTGTCTCTCGAGTGAAAGCATCCAAAGAGCTCTTGGTGTGAACACTTCTCGGTCGCCCGAAAATGGGCATAACCTCGACAGCGATCACGCACATCATTAACGCTATAAACGCACAGTTAGTGTTTCGCGACAGTGACCCGAAAGTTAGCGAATATTGAATATTCTTCATTACGTGATCGGCAATAATCTATAATAATAATAAAAATAATAATAATAATTTAATAAATCAGAATTTAATAAATGATTTAATATAGCATAAATGTTTTATACTATCTTTAATTCTAGTTATTCGATATTAAAGGTTTTTTCCAATGTTGACTTTTAAAAAGTTGTATTAATCTCACTGATAAGAATATATACTCGAATAAAACAAGGCAGACCACTGAGAAAGATCTTACTTTAGGCGCGTTTATTTATTTATATACACCTTTTAAGCTAAAGATATTTCCTTCACCGTATTCTGCTTGAAATGCTAAAATATATATTAGTATCTAAAAGTTTTCGTGCGCGCTAAAGACAGACAGTGCGATACAATAAGCTAGCACTGAAAAAAACAGAAAATATAACTCTTATGCCAAATGATTAAATATTTTATATATATTTTGATTATATCAGCACTACTTTAGCGGATTATTGTTTAAATCTACGTTTTATCTAATTGACTGGCGACTGGTTAAAACAGAAGTTTTGCAAAAATATATTATTCAAAAATAATAATATACAGCATTTTTATTCTGATTGAATGCAAACAATGCTTTATAATTATAATCTAAGCAAAGATAAATGTTACACATTATAAACCCAATAAAATAGAGTAAAATGTTGCAAATTCGTCTAAAACGTGCGTTAAAAAAGACGAACAATTTCAAGGCTCATTTTCGCGAGACAGGAATCACATGTATGACAACATATAAGACACGCCGAAATAGTTTAGTTAATACACTTAATCAGACTAAAGCTTACCGTGAAATTTTTTTTCGCGTATTGAGATAAATAAGCAGCATATATATAATATAACAGTACTAATCAATTCATACAGAGCTTAAAACGAAAACTTGGCGATATATTACGTGTTTATATACAGAGTAGAGCGTTAATCAAACCTGTTACGAAACCTTGTTGTTTGATAACAAAATTTGTTAGTATCAAAAATTTTTCTCTCTCTCAAGCTCGCTCTCTCGCTCTACAGATTATAAACAATCTTAGATTAGTCGCTCTGAGTAATGTCAATAATTATGTGGTTGTGGCACACAAGCGATCACATTCATTAGAGCCATATTTAAAACAATTATCGAACACAGTATTGAATTTTATTGGTCATGGAAAATGTCATGCGATATGTGTGACGACTTTTTTCTGGCACCGCTTTTACGTTTATTTTTCTCGTTCTTTCTTAATTTTTTTGTCAGTGTGTCTTTAGAATTTTTTTCTTAATCGCTGCAACCTTAATAGGCTTTTGAACTCTTAAATCTCTTAATAATGATTTATTGGCAACGATTTTTTTATTTGCTGAAAGCCTTGTGCCTATAAGTCTTTTAATATTAATTAAATATTGACTTTGAAATACTTATTTAAAATTTTTATTTTTGTAGCATTTTTCGTTTAACGCATTGTTCGCTTCAAAGGGTAGTTTTTATGTTAATAGTAAATTTAAATAAAAACTAAGAAAAAAAAGATTTTCTTATTGTTTTAATTTTGACTTACATAAAAATTCTTTGCGAGTCCTATTCTTATATCTTATCAAAAAAAGCAGAATTCACTTTACTATGTGCGGCAACTTCTTAAGCTTATTACACCACAAAATCTCTGCAAAGGACTGGGGTTTACTTTTAGTGAGATAAAAATAAAATTATAGAGAATTTATAGATAATGGAGGAAAATAGAAGTAAAGTTCAAAATTCATATTTAATCTACAATCGAATTATTTTATCGCAATTTGTTCAATTTTTTATCGATAAAATAACAATACTTTGTACGCGCAAGCAAACAAAAAAATTGCGAAAATCAGATTTACTTAATCGGCATAAAACACTTCAACTCGTGAGCCAAACTGATCCGAAGATACCATTATTCTCACCTAATCTACGGCTAAAACGGATACATTTTGCTATACTATCGATAAACTAAGTTTTGATTTTTAATTACAATCTAAATATTTATTTATGAGACAAAAAAAGTACTAATAAAAAAATTTCGGCAAAAATACCAACTAAAACGTAAGAAATTTCAAATATATTTTTATAAGCGAACATTAATTTTTCTTTTTTGATTACTCACTATATTTATCGGAATCTTCCAGTGAACTAAATTCAGAAAATAAATGTTTTAACACTGTTGCACTTTAAACCGTATATATGTATTAAGTTTATTAACTAATCTTTCATAAACGAATACGATCTGCAGACAGTAAGTTTCTATTTAAAAAAGAAAGTTTTTTGCAGCACAGATTCAAACAGATAAGAGTTTTTCTCTCGAAACTTTCTACAGTATTAAATCACTTTACAAAACAATCACTAAATTTGACTTTATTAGGAAAAACTCAATGGTTTCATATCTAGATAACTAGGAAGTGATTTCGTTTTACTGGATTTCTATTTGCCTGTTGAAATAAGACTGTTTTCGTGATATATCAGACAATTTAAATAAACTAATACCGGGCGTGAGTGCCTCATCTCATGCGTACAAATTCTAAACAAAACAAAAAATAAAGCACAAACTCATTACGTTTGCCTCCTTATTCACCGAAAAGACCTTTCTCTCTATCGCTCTACAGTAAAGCAATAGAATTTACGGCTCAATTTTTGCTAAAGTTATTTTAGTGGAGAAAATATACAGAAAAAAAGAGGTTGCGTTAACCGTCTGGTGTACGTGATACACAAAACGTGTACACGAGTCCTCTAATAGCTTTCCCTATCCGAGTCATGGATAAACTTTTGTTGATTCACTTTTTTATTATGGAACATAAAAATCTATCTGGAAAATACTGCTGTATTAAAACATGCAAACTACTTGGTTAGTTAAAACTTAGTTACTTAGTGGCGCTGATAACTACCGGAGTGTGTGGTGTGGTATATATTAATTTTGATAATTGCATCATAATATTTCAAGGGTAGCTCATTCACACTGAAACAGTAGCAAAATTGCATCGATGATGACGATTCGATGATGATAACGGTGAATTAGGGGGGAAAATGAGGCCACAAAGCCTCGACACTAATCAAATGACTAATCGATTTTGGTATTCTACATTAAAATAATCTGCTTTACTCTCTCATCTATCGATATCATTATGAGTCTCATGCATCTACTTTTACATTTTAATTTTCCCAACAAAAAATGTTCAAGGACCACATTTCTCAATCATTTAAATGATTGTATGCATTGATTGAATATTACTGAATGAAAAGTGGAGATTTTTTTCTCATTGAACAAAATAATTGAGATTTGCCTTTTTTAAGTGCCAATAATGGCATTATACGATAAAATAAGTTTTTCTTCTTCTTATTTTTGTTAACTAGTGAATAGTGTATTAAGTTTTTTGGCAGTATAACAAAAAAAAGGTTTTGCAAATTTAATTTTTGTTGTTGTTCGCGTTGAACTAATTTTTGAATATTAAATAGCGATATATCATTGAAGTGATTTTTACTTTGACATACCGGGCAAATATCATAAAATACATGAATAAAAACCGTATATGCATAGAAACCTGATTGATTGGCGTTCGAGAAACTTATGAATAGTTTGGCTTATTTGAGGTTTTGGAAGCATTTAAAAAATACGTGTGGCTTTATTGAGTTTAATAAGTATTGTGATTAAAACAAGAGCGGAACATCCATTGTGTAGCTCACTTTTTGATATGTTGAGTCGAATATGAGCTTATATTAATATTAAGATTTCCACTTTTAAGTTTAAAAATGTGTTGCTATTTTCAAATATGGACGGAAATTTTCATAAGCTCCCACTTTTTTTAATTAAAAATCAGCTAAAAATTTTAATCTTAAAATACATCTAAATAATTATTTAAATCTGTCCATTACGTAAAAATATTCTGGTTTTGTCTGTCTCATAATAATTAATTCGTTGTGGTAGACGTAAATTAAAACACTTTTGCGATAGAAGAAGCTCTACTATTTCGATTTATTTTTTTAAAAAAAACGTAAGCTTGATTTTCATAGAGCGATAAAACGCCGATTAATGGCTAATACAGTGGAACAACTAATAAAAGTATATGAAAATACGAAAATTTTTAAATGCTAAAAGAAAGAAGAGATTGTAGATAAGGTCCTTGAATTATTTTAAAGATAAAATTAATGAGACAGTTTAGATAGTCCATGACTGGCTTATTAATTGCTCAAATCTATCCCTTGGTTTCCACAATAATATCTCTGAATAGTAATATTTCGTGAACAGAATTAAACTGGGATTTAATTCCATTACTCGTACGGGAGATGAGACGTGTATTTAATTAATGATGGACCTTGTTTTACAAAATAGAAGACAGGTGTAATAAAATAAAAGTCTTTTTTATATGATAGTTGTCGAGTGGAAAAATTGATGCGAAAAAAATTAGGATTACTTATGAAGATTATTACGCCATTGGCTTTTAATGTTATACAGATGGCTGTGTATTGTTTTAAAAAACGACAAAATCTTGAAATTTCTCATTACAAATCGTGATTACATAAAATATCGCTTTATGTGAAAATATGGCAACTAATCATATCAATCAAATCATTTACGTAAGCAGACGGTGATGTATCAATATGTTTATATACACATATCCTTTATTGAAATGATAACCATTTTTTTAAAAAAATGATTTATAGATTTAATTAAGTGCTTATAGAATTCTAAAAATAAACTGAAACATGACTGATAAAAATATAATATAAAGTGTTCGAAATATTACTATGAATGAATTGTACAATTGTTAATCGAAACTTGGAATATCGCGATAGAGAAAAAGTTACATAAATCTTTTTTCCTATAGAAACCTCGTAAGTGAGCGAAAACTTAAATAAACTTGGAAAGAAGAAAGTATTGAACAAAACAAATGGCTCTCTAGTTTGTTTTAATGCTAGTTTCGGATAAAGATTCAAATCGATTAACCTATCGCTTTTATATCGCATACCCGATGACATAAAACTTTTATTAACAGGTTTTTTTTGTCATCACCGCACTAAACTGGGTCAATATATTCACAATTTTGTCAATGAAATTTACGTCATACTAACGTTTTTTGTGGTTATTTTTAGATGGAATAAACATGATTTCTCGGAACTGATCATTAGGAATAGATTTAGGCCAAATTATTAACTTAATAGCGAAATTCAGTAATCCCTGTTTGGTGTAGTAAACTATAATTATATGTAAAGACGATCACAAATTCTCGATAATTTGTATAATTTTGGCATAAAAAGGAGTAAAATAAATTAGTGATGATACACAGTAAACTCAATTTAATTGGTAAAAGTATACCCAAGTTTGCACTAATGATCGATATAACTATTTTTAGACGATCAATGAGAACCGGGTCTTAAATTTGTAATTCGAAACTTTTACATAGTATAACAAGAGGATTGGGTATTATTTATTATCAGAGAGTATGTCCATTATAATCATTGTTAAAAATTTAAAAATAAAACTAAATTGAATTAATTAAATAATATTACCCAATGAATTAACCAATTCTTCAGCGAGTTGATATATGAGATCAAGTTAATTAATTTTAATAAAATCTCTTCAAAATAATTTCACAAGTTATTTTTATTTAAAAATCAGTATCAAAATTTTCAAATAAGCGAGGCGTAAACTAGAAAAATTATAACTAATACAAGAAATCTATAATCGAGTAACTTTTATACAAAAAAGAATGGATGTTTAAGAATTTTTAAAAAAATTTTTTTATTCATATTACTCGCGAATCAGAATTATTATGCAATATTAATAATAATTTAAATAAATTTTTTTGTTACTACAGCTTACTTTCGATAAACTGTCAAACTATAGCGTATCAAACATGATTTGTTTAGCAGTTATTTTTAATAATAAAAGATTTTATTACAAGAGAAAAAAAATCCTCGCATAGTGATTAGAAAAAAAAAGTTTTAAGTTAGCAACAAAACTCGTTTCTTAAAAAAAATCGTTTTCACAACGTATATCGTCAACGGTTAAGTGCATGGGAACGCTAATAATAATAACTTAATAGTACACCGAAACATAATTATACATATAAAAATGAATCATAATTTAATGTCTCGAATGAGTGAAATTCCAGACCTACTTATTTTTTTTGTTCGCTAAATATTTCGCGTTACGTGATGCTGCAACGAAGTGTTTCAATTGCATCATTTGGCTCGAGTTAATTATAACATTTTACGCGAATTTTTTAAACAAAATCAATAGGTTATCCTTTAAAGTGATGACATTGCTCGAGGCCTCTCGAGCTCAATAATGAGTTAGAGTTGAGTAAAGGATAGAGCTGAGTAAACTCACGAGACAAAATTATGTCTATATTTGTGCGCAATTCACGAGACATTTTTTTCTGAGAATTATGGAAAGATAAAAAGCGAAGAGATTAAAAGATTTAATGCTAACTCATTTAATCAGAAATGTATTGCACTGTTAAAGGTGTAATCGTTGCAATCGGTTTTGTTATTTGCATTTGCGTGTGTCCTTAATATATCTCAATAAGAATGACTTGTCTAGTTAAGGGAGCAGCGAGTTTTTTGCGCAAATATTACAGGAATACCGGTAATAAGATTTTTTTCTTTGCCAACGAAGAGTAAAAAAGGAAAAAACTATATATAAAATTCGTCGCATAACTTCTCATGGCATGTTCGAGAGTTAAAGCGAATTCCCTAAAGCCTTCAAGCATTTTTACACACACACATTCATATAAGCTATAAACTTATCATTTACATTATTTTACTTTTTTCTCTTTCTTTCTCTTGCTTTTGTTTGAAGCTATAAAATGTGCCGCAAATGACTCTGCCATAACTGCTATATAAACGCAATACATATCTGTTGCTATCATTATTGGCCTCATGATTGATTAGATGCGACACAGAGTCTCGCTCTTTCCCTCCCAGCAGGCATTCCAATGGCTTTTTTCGGTGTACAACAGTTGATTCACGCTAATATCATTAATTCCTTGAAGAAGTGTACATATCGTGAAAAAATGTGTACTTATTGCACAATTTCCGGCGTTGTTCAACTCTATTATGCGCGTTTGCTGCTAAAGAGGTTGTACACCGCGAGACAGTGCGAGAGATCCCTTTATCTGATTATGTACACTGTATTGCTATATTCGCCAAAGTATTTGCAATTTTTTTTCTTGGTTCGGTTTGAACGAGAAAAAATTTCGTTTATCAAACGTTTCAATAATGTATTTCAGTTTGCTTTTTCTTTTATTTAACTTTATATTGCCTTTAAATAAACGTTTAGAATTTTATCTTCGAGTAAATCGTTTAAAATTATATATTTATATCTTAAATACATCCAATTTATCGGATATAGATGTGTCTAATGAAAAATGTATACCGTTTTAATGGCATACATTTGAATAATGGAAGATCTTAATAATTCATTTCATATTTTTATGTGAGCAACTATTTTTTTGGGTGACATATGCCGGCTCACTTCAAAAGACCAGTTGAGTGCTTATCAAAATGTAGTTTTAAAAAACTTTTAACCGAATAAATAAAAAAAATATTATAAAATAAGATTTCCTATCTCCACTATCGTTCGCTATCCTTCGAAATGATAGATAGAAAATTGACGTCAAATAAATATAAAAAAATAAATAAGTAAAATCAAATGGATAAAATCAAAAATAGAAATAAAAACTTAATTTTAAGTTTTTATTTTTGTTTCTATTGAATTGCAAGTTTTTTTAGTTTTCGTTATAGCGATAAAATTGGGCACTTTTTTACAGAATTTATTTAAGAGATCATAACGAGTTACACAAAAACTATGTATAGTTTTGCCGGTTTAGACAGCGGCGCAACAGTTTTCGTATTATCGGCTTTATTTAAATATTATATAAATATAATACTGTAAGTGTACGAATAAATTTCGTAAAAACGGGACAAAGTCAACGACTGCACTTTTTTGATCAGTGATATTTTATTTGGAAGCACTCAATAGTAATATTGATAATAATAATATTAAAAATAAAAATTATGAAAAAGGAAGACAGTAATTATGAATAAATTGGTATCGCATTCAATGATCAACAATAAATTTAGACAGCTTTTCCATTCTATGGATGGATGACTATTATCCATCAGCAATATTGTCATCAATTTATTAATCATTTTGCGATAACAGTAATCGTGGGTGTCTTTTTAATACAGCAAATATCCTGTATATAGCATTGCGTTATAGCGAAAAAATATTGTACTTTGTTCCCATGACAGTGATCTAAACATGCCGTAAACATTTTTTTTGATTACTGTTAACTTATAACACCAGTATTAGCGAAATAATCATTATTTTATAGAACGTAGAATACAAGCAAAACAGAGGAAGCAAAACGAGAATGTATGAGAGAGAAATTTTTATATTGGTCTTTCAAAGGTTTCTATTATTAACACAAAAACCTTATATATACTATTTATTATTGTATTTTGTGTCAGCTCTCCCACTGATTAATATTAGCCAAGAATTAGTCGCTACTGCCGCATGACTTCGCCTTTGAAATACTTATCTAACGTATTACGAGCGCAATACAATACAACACACGCTGCGATGCGACGCATAATTTTTCATTAAACGCTTTTTAGCGGCGACTAATTTCGCAATTTGAAACAATAAAAAAAATTAGCCAATTATTATCCGCTTCGCTGTATCACTAATTATTTGTCAGCAAAGATACTTTTACAGGAGCGTAAAATTAAAATATTTGTCACTCACGAGAGGTTCGTTAAAAATGCAAAAATATCATACTTTCGAAATAATTCCCCTAAGAATATAAATTTAATATAACAATTGGCAAATTCAAGAGTAGCCGACATTTAAAGCCAAGCCGTCATCTCAGCGCAGCACTCGAGAAAAAGCTGGAAAAAAAGTAAAAGAAAGTCGCATGACTTTTCCACTCTTATCAGCAAAGCAGTTACTTCTACAGTGAATTAATAAACGTGATAAAACAAGTAATTTAATATTTATGTTCAAGTTATTCCGATATGCAGATGAATCAGGCATTTGATTGGTAATTCAACGTTTTTTAGTCAACATTGACATTTTCCAGTGGGAAACTACTTCCCACTTATCATTAACGTTTATCATCAACAAAAAAAAGTTTTTAATACGCATCTTTAATCGATAAGTTAAATGAATATCTTACCTTTTATTCTCAAAAAAATGTTTTTCGTTAAACAGTATGGATTTTTCCGCCAAAAATACTTCGGGGTTTTTTTCTGCGTTGAATTGAGTTGACTGTCGAAGAGTTGGCGATTCGGTTTTTCAGTGTTAACTTATTATTGACAAAAAGAAACAATTTGTTCGCTTTATTTTCAAATATGAAATAATTCTTATAATTACAATAGTCTAAGAGAACACTTCAAGAAAAGTTTCAGAAAACTACTTAAAACTTGCGACAGGAGTTTGTTTTATGCCTTTTTATACCAAAATCGAAAAAAGTTTTAACTACATCTCTGTAACTATTGCCGCAAAGCGATTGGCTGTTACGCGTCACACACACTGCTACGTCACGGCGTATCTCGACTTATGGCTCAAATATTAAGGGTCTCGTTATATATCGCTCGTTATCTCTCACTCTCTCACTCTTCTCAGTAGTATCAGAAGAAAAACCACTAATAAGTTATATGCATATTTAAAAAGACATTCATTAGTCTGATATGAAAGCGACACCCGATATACGCATCATCTCGTCTTCCCTTCATCTTCTTCTTTTTTTGGGAACGCACTTAATTACTGTCACTCCCATCACTAATAATCGTACTAATAATGAAACTTTAATTAACCATTTTCGATATTATATATTATGCTCGCTGTTACACTTCGTTTGGCTTATTCATTCATTCATATTTTATTCACTCACTCGATCTTTTTATTATATTTTCGGTTTTTTTTCATCTCTTAATTTTAGTTTGTCTCATTTTTTCTTTGCTTTCTATTTTTACACCCACACCAAAACTATGAGAATATAAAGTTCTACATCAGGTATTTGTTGTAACTCAATCATGCCATGAAGATAGAAATTGAGAGCAGAGAGAGAGAGCGAGCGAGAGAGAGAGCGAGAGAGATGCGACAAAAAAATATTGTAGCTTAACTTATCATAAAAATATACTGTATGTGTGATTTGATTCTCTAGTGAGACGCGCAAGAATTTAAGTAAATATAATAAAAGTGCTGTTAGAAATGTGTGTCACAAGATTTATTAGCTGTAATATGGATAATTTTCGGAGGAAAATTTTTGCTGATACTATAATAAAAAATTAAATTACTATTACTTTTACAGTGAGATGCATATTTGGCATAATAAAATTTTTGGAAACTAATCATATTATAATGATTTGATTATATCAATAGAAATGGCATTTTCTAAATTAGTGCGAAAGTTCGTTTCATTCAGAATATTTTTATTCTACTACTAATCGAGTATTAAATTACTAAAAATAAACGCAGAATTTTTTTTGTGACAGTGTTGGGATTTTATAAAAATACATGCGAGTGTGCCCCGAAAAAAATCGCATGAAAATTATTCAATGTTAATAAAAGAAAGTAATTAAATTAAAATTAGAAAACTTGAAAAAAGTTATTGTTACGTTAACTGAAAAATATTTTCTAAACTTTAAAAATTTGTTTAATCAAACTCAAAAAAATTACGAAGGAGTAAAGCAATGTTGAAATTTTTTAATTTAGTTGTGATAATTTTGAGCTAAAAAGTTGTATAGGTTTCGTTGGTAAAGTTTTACGAAAAAATAAAATTTTAATAGTGTGTGTCTAATAAATTGATGTGTCTTCCTTCGCATCAATAACTTGCACAATCAAACCACCAGACGATTAGCCAATATTTGGACATTGTTCAACGAAATTTAATTTATAATAAAAATTTGTCCAATTTATACTGTATATTAATGACTTTAATTAGTTACTACGGTATATCAAAATGATTTAGTTTACAATAATAATTCATTTTAATTGCTGATACGATCGCAAAAGTATATGGTGACGCAACACCACTAATTAATTCGTTTTGGTATTTAACGAAAAATATTAAAATAAATAATTAAAAATACTTCTATTTACTTAATTACAGAAACTAAACAAAAAATATCGCAACTTTATTTCAAGATCTCAATCACACATTAACTCGTTAAATATTATTATATTTTAGCAATTTATATTTCCTAGAATTGGGATATAATGATTAACTTTGCGCATCTATTAATTTATTTATTTATACTTGCATTAAGATGTATTAAGTCCTACAGTTAGCTCCTAAAGATTAAATAAACCCAAAAGGATTATTCGAACTCATAGACCAGTTCAACCAAACGGCTGCATTATTTATTAGAAATTTTCGATGAAAAGCTCTAAATATAAGCTTAACAATTTTAAATTAGTATTTAAAATCAAGACTTAAGTACAGGTATATTAATTAAGTATTCTACAATAAGATTTTATTTCGGTAACAACTCTTATGGCTAAGCCTTTATTTTGCTAAAAACTAAAAACTTTTGCATTTTTCTTAATTGCAACGGATACACACACGCTCACACAAACTTAGTCGATATACAGTAGTTTTCAGGATGGGAATAACGGACGCGTAAGTATTACAAATTAAAGTTGAAAAATTAATTAAAACGACTACTAGTTAATTATAAAAATTAATTAAAAAGTTTCATTAGTTAACCATTGCTCAATCGGCCGTTTTCCGAATTGCTTATTACATATTTTGCGTGCAACAATTAAGCTTAAAACATTCAGGACAATAATTTCACGGACAATTATATACAAGTGATAAAAATAGAATTCGTTTAACTGAATGCTTGACATTGTCCGTCTTATACGCCATCCGTCTCTACTCCTAATCAGCAGAATAGGAGAAAAGGAAAAGAAAAATTAGCTAACATGACATAGAAGAGCGGAATGAGCGATAGACATAAAGGTTTGAATTGCGGTAAAACGTAGTGAGACTATTTTTAGCAGTCTATCTTTCGAAATGTATTTTTTTCTCCTTCCCTCCCTCTCTCTGTGTATGTATGTGTGTAACTGTATTTTCAATCATTATTTATTATTTATTACACAACAGTAAAGCTAAGAATAAAACTCAACTTTGTAATATCGATAATTAAATTTGGAATACTGTACACACCACACACACATACAGTTATAGATCATATATACTGTACATCTACTGATCCAGACATCGGACTTAGAGTCGCGAAATAAAAACGAACATAAATAAAACGGCAACTTTAATAGTATATCGGTATTTAACTAATGTGAGCTATATTTATAACTGATAAGATATTTCTAGACATTTATATAGATTTTATTGAACTTATATAAAAGTTTCGAATGATTTATGATTTTTAGCAATATTTAAGATTATAAGTAATTTTTGCGGCAATATTTTTTCCATGAAAATTAGTTTCAAATAAATTCGGCGCAAAAAATTTATATTCATTATTTTTATAATTTAACTTTTTTACTCATTATTAATGACTAGTTAATTCAATACACTATGTACTGTAATATTAGATTACAAATACCCATTAAGCCGTAAAACAATCTTCAGTACCACTACTGTTTGTAATATTATTATCATTATTTAATCGATGATTAAGAAAAGAAATAAGTTAAAACAATAGGCGCAGAAGTTTATAGTTCCATATCAAATTCGCAGCACAGATAAAGCGAGTCTGTTTTAATGTTACTTAAAATAGAAACAAAAAAATTACGTTTTTAAAAATTACGTTCAAACATAATTTTAAAACTAATACTCCTACATAGTACTCAGCAAAAATGAAAAAAAATTAAGCCAAACATAGTACTGCAATACTGTATTACAGTAATCAAATAACTGAACCATTAATTACATTAAAAAAAACCTTAAATCTAATTTAATATATAATGTAATGATCCAAAAAATAATAAAAGATATTTTCGGTCGCCGAGAATGTTTTAATATAATGTTTACTTTATTAAAAAAAATTATTTGCATTTACATTAAGCACGCATTTTTGTCAACTAAAAGTAAAGCAAATAAATGATTTATTGCATACTGTTTACTGTTTGTTAATTTAAATTAAGTAAAGTAAATATCATGAAAACATTGAAAAATTTTTATCTAAATAATTATAGCGAGGTATTTTTTAAATGAATAAAATTGTTCATTCGTTCTATTAACGACATCCAGTTTGTGACGTTTCTGTTTTTTTTTGTGCGCAATTGGAATATTTTTATCTAAAAAGCTAGTTTTACTAATTATTTAACTGACTTTTATTTATTAATTGTTTACCCGAAATCACACAATATTTTGCGAAATTTAATTTAAACTTAAAAAATATTATCGTTTGTGTCAACAAATGAACAAAATTTAAATGATTACAAACATGAAGTTCTAAAAATATATTTTTCAGGAAAAAATTAAATAGCAATTTAAGTTGTAAAAAATAGTTATTAAAATATTTTACATTACGCAACTCTAACGCAATGTATTTAAAATTTGGTATTTGCAAAAATGTAATTTTATATTACTGTTTCATCAGAAACCGGTCGTCTAGATAGAACAAAGCCACTATTCTTTTGTCGTTTGTTCTGGTAACTTCTCTAGATATTAACGATAGCTAAAATTAGCGCGCATTACTGCTCACTGAGATCTTGAGCTTTAAACCCAAAGACAAGAACCAATTTCCTAACTTTTATTTCAATAGTCTCAGATTTTGCTCTATTCTTAGATAACTTTATTCAGGTAACAGAGTTCAACTTCTCTTCAGTTGAAATCAAGTTGATTCAGTTACTAGTTTAGGCGATTCATAGAGCTTTAGCTTTTTGAATATAATTTTACACGCGTTCAAGAAATTTTTTTTTGGTTTCATGTATACCTGACGTACTAAGAAGTATACGTAATCGTGGTTAAGATCGGAGATGTGCGTGGTAACAACTTTTTGTTTCAATGTTGCCATAATAAATTATTATTATTAAACAACAACAAATGAAACATAAATAGCTCATAAATTTCATTAAATGCGCACACGTTTCGAGTTTGCTCTTTACCCTTTTAACAAAACAGTTTATTTATTCTGTGTTTTGTGTTAATTTTTCTTGTTTTTTCGCTGTGTGTGTGAGAGAGAGAGAGAGAGAGAGATATTGTTTTGATTCCACTTTAATCCAAGCATAGTTATAATCTATAATAATTATGTTAAATGGATATTAAAATCAATAAAAAATTATTTATGATTATTTTGTATGCATTAATTTTGTATTACTCATGACATATCAGTAAACTGGGTTATTAAATTGCTTTAATTCATACAGCTGCTGCAGTACCTGCTACTTTGTACGCAAATTCTATTATTAAACTTTAATTGTCATTAAACCATATCGACATCTACCAAAATACGTAATCAAAGTTTTTTTTTGCTAATTCACTCAATTAATATGTTGAAATAAATATCAAACTATAGTATTATAGTATCAGTTAAAATTGTCAATAAAAACCGAATTGAGTAAGTTTTCGTATGTTTCCTAACGTTTACTCCAATGAAAGTTTAACTCTAATTCCCCCAAACATTCTTAGTGACACAGCAAAATTTTAAAATGAATGCAAGTTTTTTGTCTCATTGAGCAATAGTATTTTCTTCTAATTCAATTAAAAATTTCGCATTTTTACAGTCTAATTTCTAGGAAATTTGATGGCATTACTTTGAAACAAAAATGGTATTGCAGTTTCAAACGAAACAACTTTAGCACTGAAAAAATTTCGCATTTTCTCACATACATAGTTAGTGTGCCCTCCAGCCATCATCACGAATTATTGAGATACAAAGTAAATTTTTAGTTACAGATCGTGATAACTTGGAATTTTTTTATTGGAAAAAAACGGGGCAAACACGTGTTCGCTCAAAGTTAGGCACACATGAAACTTTTCCCGAA
Organism: Phthiracarus laevigatus; assembly: GCA_034700185.1. Classification (NCBI taxonomy): domain Eukaryota; kingdom Metazoa; phylum Arthropoda; class Arachnida; order Sarcoptiformes; family Phthiracaridae; genus Phthiracarus; species Phthiracarus laevigatus. The sequence continues at coordinate 27,657 of JAQIXJ010000361.1, forward strand.
GATTAATTAGTGAAACGAATCTGCATTTAATTTATGGGTTAGCTTTGAAAATTTTTGCGAATCATTTTTGAATAACGAGTCCATTGTATCTGTAGGTAATTTTTGCAATTTATTGATGCAATTGCATAAGTTAGGTAAAACTGTGGAACGGTATTAACTTACTGTAACATAGAACTAATTTGTTTTATTTTATTTTCGGCAAAACAACTATATCATCATCGCTCCAACGCATAAACAAAACAGAATAAAGAGTTCATTATCCTTATAACTGATAATTGTATTCCTATTATCAACAGGTAATCATTCTACTATTACCATAAAGTAGATGTGTGTTTGTGTGCAGTGAATTCTGTCTATAATTTCTCTTCACAAGTCGTGGGAGACTGGCTAATGGTCAGCTACATTACTTCTGACTAAGAATAAAAAAGAGGAATGAACCACAAAACGTGCGCTTAATTTACATAACCACTATTTATGATAATAGTAATGTCAGAGTAAGAATGTTAGAGGAATATATAATATGCGCTAATAAGGCAATTATTTGAATAAGTGTCAAATTAAATTCGTTTAAAAGGATGCTAAATTAGCCTAATTTTAGCTATATTTAGAATCGAATTGAGAATTATGACGATTAATAATTTGATTACAAAGTTGTTATCAATAATCATATGCCTTATTGCATCTTTCTATACTGTAACAGTAGTATAATGCCAAATAAAAGGATTTCGAATGAATTAAACTGTTGTAACATTATTGCCCAAACCATTATGTTTTCAAATTGTCATTCTAATTTTTGGCAGTATTATTAAAAAGTAATTTCGCTAAAAATTATTTCTAATGTATATTATCACAAAAGCGATTCGCGCACCAATTAATAGCTCGATTGAAACGCAAACATAATATATCATTTACTCCTTAATATTGTAAAGAGGGGGTCGAAACTAAATACTGCTCTTCGTTTAAAGTTTATCTATTATTATTTACAACCATATATAACATAAGCTAATATATATATATATTTACAAGTATGCTGTCTGTCATCAATCGTGGTGTTATGAGTGTTCGCAAAGTAAACTAATCTGAGCGAAAGCCCATCTGTTTGTAGAATATATCGAATTAAAACTAGAGAATAAAGGCTAAACGCTTATTAATTCGTAACTATCAAAACAATTTTGTTCGGATTTTCAATCGAACGAATTATTTTTGTCAATGGTGTTTTTAATAGCTTACATAATACCGAAAGTTGTGAGAAAAAAAGGTAAGAATTTATTAGGTACGAACCATTCATGCCTGCAACATAAGAGCTTTATTTTTTAAAAAGATTTTACAGCGTTGCTTCGAATAACGGTGAAAATGTACGAGAATATCAATTAGATTAAAAATATTATATTATAACTAATTTTCTGTTTAACCATATTACAAAAAAAAGAAGCAAATAAACTTTATTTATAGGCTTATTTCCGATTCGAAAAGATTCGCATTAATTTTACTATTTCACGCGTTTTATTCAAAGAAAACTGATTAACCAAACTTCATTCATGATTTCACAACAAACAAGTTTCATGGATTTCAAGGAAAACAAATTTCTTCATCTGATAGATTAAAAGTTGCAACACTGATAAAATAACGCGAAAACAAGAATATATCAAACCAAAACGATGGGGTTTCGTTTATGATTGTAAATATCAACAAATATATTTTGGCTCATTTAAATATTAGTGAGTACAGAGAAGTGGAAAATACAAGCTTTTTTTGGGCACAGGTAAACACGCTTAAATCATTTCGGGTGCAACTGGAGAGCAACTATGATGGACCGCATTGCCATCTATTTATTTAAATATCATTAAAAATTGTTTCACGCAATTATTTTGTTTTTTGAACGGTTTGTTCAATTATTAATTATAAATTAATTTTTGTTACATGTCTATTGCTAATCTTGTTGTAAATCGGAGTAAAAAAATTAATGCATATATAGGAGCAGTAAGAGTTACATTAAACAGAGAATTAAATTTTTGCCACCAAAGGCTTAATCAAAACTATTTCAGAAAAATACTGACTCGTAAGCAAAAACAATGTAAAACTTTATTTATTTTTTTTGTAAATACAGTAGTTTAACAGTTACAGATAAATATAAATTTAAACAATGTATGAAAACAATAGCAGACACCATATGCGTATTTCAAATTATTATTTCGTAACGCATTGGCTAAACATTTACAATCAAACGTTAAAATAAAGTTTCATAAATAACTTTTAAATGGACAAAAACTGGTTAAACATTATTAATCGAACTGAAATTAAAACTTTATTTCGACAAATCTGTACAAAATACTAAATTAATTAACATGTAAACTGAAATCATTAAAACAAAAAATGATAACACTTTTTCGTTAAGACAATAACCTATTTTTTATATAAACTTATAAACTGTTTTAAACGCAGAATTTAAAGACAAACAAAACACAAGCCATACGCAAAAAAAAAACGCTTAATTTTTCAGCTGTTAATGCAGTGGTAAAATAATAAAATATGGTACGTTTATTTTACCTCTAACTACTGTGCGAATCAAGTATCAATCAAATAGAGTATCAAATACAAAATAAATAATTACGCGTTTTGGTTATGACATATTTCAATGTCGCGTTTCAATCACTGCCGAATGTATAGAATACTTTCGAGTTTATTCATCTATTTGTGAGTTAACATTTGAAAAATGGGAAAAATGTTTTATTTTAATTAAATTAAAACAAACATATAAATACATACATACATATATACACACACAAACGCATATACGTTATGAGTATACTGAGATTACGTAAAAAACGATATTTACTGCCACTGTGTCTGATCGTAACTTTTCTGGTGGTATTATTTATTTTCTCATTCTTCACAACCGAAAACAATAGCCGCCCACTGGACGCCATAATTAATTACCACAATTTTAAGAGCGCATTCAACGAGATTAGCAAACGTTTTAACAATGAAGCGAAAACTCAAACGATTCATAATGCCAGTGAAATTGAGAAAATCGCGTATGAAATGCGGTCAAATCATCAGCGATTATGGTTTCTTCCCAATGGTACCGTAAAACCAGATTCGCAATACGCTCAACGCCTGGCCTTATGGGCTGACGAGGGAGACCCTGACGACGACAGAATTATCAATCAATTAATGTATGTGCCATTAGATTATGATCCGAAGCGGGCGCGTGTGAAGACGATTTTTTTAAAAACCGATGATCGCGATTGGGGTTTACTGGAGGGTCGACACGCGTTTAATCAATGCGCTGTTAGTTCGTGTTCGATCGTCAATGAAACCGAAGCACCGATAGCTGATCTCATATTTTTTAAGGTAATTTTAAACGTTGGACCACAAACACAGCGATCATTTCAATAGCTTCAAGTGTTTGTGATTTTTTCTGTAACGGCAACAAAACGTTAGCATTCCGTCTATTATTTTCAGGACTTTTTTGTTACGCTGCCTTTCGAGCGACCGTCTAGACAATTGTGGCTATTGTTTGTGTTAGAATCGGCGATAAACACGCTGTTCGCTGGGGTGCCGTCCAACGCAATTAACTGGACGGCAACGTATCGCCACGATTCCGAAGTACCGACGCCTTATGCCAAATTTTTCCCTTACTCTTCGCCCGATGAGAGCGCTGGAAAGTATGGAAATTATGCGGCTAATAAGACAAAATTAGTGGCGTGGTTCGTGTCTAACTGTGCGGCAAAGAATAATAGATTAGAGTACGCGCACGAATTGCAGCGTTACGTTCAAGTGGACATTTATGGCATGTATGCGTTTAATAGTTATCTGGCTATTTGTCTCTATGTTCTATCGGTTTTAATTTGTTGTCAATCGTTTTTGATTGTGAGCGACTAAAATTTGTCATTACGTTTTATTCAGAAATATATATATCATATTAGTTTATAGCACGTAGAAATGTGTTGGCAAACTTTTAAAATAACTTTGAAATAGGGTTTGCTGGACAATGGAAAATAGAATTCGTAGCAAATATGATTTAATCGAAAATTTCAATTATATTTCTATTAAAAATAAGGTGTGGCCCACTAGAATGTTCGCGATCAAATCCCGATCAATGCCTGAAAATGCTTGACAGAGATTACAAGTTTTATCTGTCGTTCGAAAATTCTAACTGTAAAGATTACATTACGGAAAAGTTTTGGCACACAGCGCTCAAGTAAGAATCAGCGCGAATAACAATGCGATCGAAAAAAATTGGAAATCTTCAATCAATTTATTTTTCGCTAAAAATTATACCGTTTATTTATTTAGCCACAACATCGTACCGATAGTAATGGGCGCTCAGAAATCGACTTATAAACGATTGGCGCCGTCCAACTCATTCATACACGTCGATGATTTCGCTTCGCCAAAACAGTTGGCTGCTTATCTCAAATATCTCGACGGCAATGACGGCGAATACAATAAGTATTTGGCGTGGAAAGGTAGCGGTCAAGTGATGGATATACTGATGTGGTGCAGAGTTTGCGCGTTACTTCACGCGCCACCAAAACCAAGAGTTTACCATAACTTTAATGAGTGGTGGTCAGGCAGTGGTGATATGTGTGTCCGTAGTTCATGGAATATGAATAATGTATCGAATTTTTGAGCAGCAATTTACTCGCTTAGCCTATAATTTAGATGCGGTAAGCATTTAATTTTGATTTGAAAACTTGGTTATGAAATTCATGAGTGGAAGTTATTCTTAATATTATATTTTTGTTACGTAACATATTTTTTATTTTTGTTTGTTCTTAATAATTGCTGTAAGAAATAATTACCGTTCAAATCTTTTAATTACCGTTTCGATGCATAAACCTTTTTATAGAATTATTAGGTGCAATATTTAAAGATTTTGATAATTCGGCTAATTTACATCGTATTATTACCATAATGATCAAATTTTTTGAATAGGATATGCAATATTAGTGTATACTTATCAAATCTTTCGGCAAAATAAATTAGTGTTCAAAGTGGAAAAATTAGTTATCAAAATTTTATATTTTAAATTGTTTAGAAATTAAATATATTATTTTGTTCGCCTCTGTTTCGCTGCTCTGTTACGAAATGTGTTGAATTTATTTAGACGGTAATTATTTATTTATTATTCAAATGTTGTTTAATTTTTCAATAATTCAATTTAATGCCAAAGAATGCATGGACCACTTCGAAGTCAGATTCGCATATTTATTTAATATATTTAGACTGAGTTTCGTCGCATCTAAAACAGAGCCACGAATGTTAGCCGCATGTGAATATCTCCGTTAATGTTTGGGTAATTTATCGTTTTGTTTTTCAAAGGGTCATTTTACCCACGGATTGAAAATAAATTCTGCGCTGACTTCAAAAGCAAATATAGACAGTGAGTGTTCATAATACTTCCACTTTTTCCCGAATTAATTACTTTCGTATAAAATTGTATTTTATTTAAAAATCAAATAATGATATTAATTACAATCGTAAGTAATCGCCTTATAAGTAAATATTTAATTTAGTTTCTATATTTGGGTTTCATTTAACTGACTATCAATTGCTTCGCTTAAATTGTTAGTAAAAAAGTTTTATTAACTTTTTTCATTGTGATTTTATTTGATCTTACGCTTTAATTAATATTTATTTACCCGAAGTTTAAAGTGATTCATTATAATATTGTTACTATATATATATGATGGTAATTACATTTTTGGTTTTTTTCATACGTCACGAAACACTTTTAAAATTTAATAAGAATATTTGTAAAATTTTATGGTAGTGTTGTTGTTTGCGACTAATAATTAAATTCGTTATATAATGTTTCATATTTAAAAGATTTTTTTCATAGATAAGAAAATTTTTAATTAAAATTATTTTATACCGTAATATTTTTTCATCTTAACATTACTTCGCTTCGATTGTTTTTTCAAGTTAAACTTATCAAATTATAGCTTTAATAAATATCGAAATGAATTCAAATAATTATCCAGTTTATTCTGTATAATAATCATTTTTAACTCTCTTATTATTGGCGTGAAGTCATCTTAATGCACTATTATATGAGAAAATAAATTGAGTTTTGATTAAAAATCATTAATCTCATCGCAGTGCGTCATCGCTATAGAGTAAACAGAGAAAATTAAGGGAGAAGTGAGCTATCGAAGTAAAAAATTAAATAAAGAAATAATGGCAACGCACCACCAATTTTATTGCCTCAAAATAGAATTTCTTTAAACAAAATATTTATTCTGAAACACTTTCCCGCAAACACTTTCTTGCAAACACTTATTGCTTGCCTTAAGGAGATGATGATCTTGGGATCACTTTCGAAAATACTAGAAGATTTATTTTTAATTTGAAAAGATCTCTCAATTTAGTTACTAACGAAATAAATTCTATGCCTTCAGGCTATTTAATGGAAGCGAAACTGGAAGTGATAAACTGCCACTAAAGCTTATATGCGACAATGACGTCATACGAGTGACTTTTTACATTACCATTAGTTATTAATTTTGTTGCTATGAATAGATTTTTTTTTAAGTTTTAGACTTTAGAATAGTTTTTGTCGTGTTTGCGCAATTATGTGATTAAATGTTAATCTTTGTTTACATGCAATAGAGAAATTTTTCTCCAAAAAAAAGAAAGATTTTCGTAGCGATTAAAAATTTAATTACACAGTTTTGAAAATAGAAATTTATTTAGTAGTTTTTAAAAGTCATTTTTTGCAAATCAAATTACGCAACTCTAATCTGGGAAAAAATGCTTATTTGTTATTAGAAATATTAGCGTGCCTTTTATTCGAGTATGACATCGAAAATAATAATCTATGTTTACGAAATGCACAGATGAGATAATTTTTTTGAACGAATAAGTATGTACACGAGTAAAACGATAATGTACTGGCCATAGTTTACTGATTTGTTATCAATAGTAGAAAAATTGTCAAAACAACGCAAAAATAAACATTGAATACAAGGAGTTTATTAACATAAAGCGCAACATGTTTTAGAAATATAATTTTTTATTACTTCATTTAATATTTAAGTGGGATACGTGTTTCGCTTCCGTGATCGTTATTTCCTTAAAACGGATAACTTTAAAACCAGTACTAAAAATCTATCTAGACAGTGTAGAAACAATTCACAAAATTACTCTGCAATCATTAAGATTATTGTAGCAATCATTATTTTTGATACACAAGTTTAATCTTTTGTGGTGTGTGTGGCATGTTTCGTATCATTATTTAACTAATCTGGTACGTAATAACCAAGGTTTTGGTAATAATACACGAGTTCATGTTTTTTCTTGTTGTTGCGTACTACTGTTGTACAATGGAATACTGTAATTAATTAATTTTTTCGTCAAATGCTTGTCGCTCGATATCTTAAAACGGTTACGTTAACAAACTTTAGAAAAATGTACGATAATTGTGGATCTAATCCGTTGGGAATAAAGGCTAACGTTTACGACAAAATGACCGGTAATTTTCAGCATCGAGATGGCTGCGAATTGATTAATAAAATTGCCAACGAAAATAAACTACGGTAAGTGGTTGTAAATTTAAACATTTAATTTTTCTCTAATAAAAAAATCATAAAACAATTTTAGAAAGTTCGACACTGCTATCGATATTGGCTGCGGAACCGGAAACACAACTTTACTTCTGCAGCAAAAACTAAACGTGAATAGAGTTTATGCGATTGATATCGACAATGACATGATTAGTTTCGCTAAACAAAATAATGCTAACCACGCCATCAAATACGCGGTTCAAGACATCAGTTCAGAGTGGAATGAGTTGAACGAAGAGCTTAAACAACTCGAAAATCATGTTTCACTCATATTTACGAATCATGTGCTACATTGGACAGAGAGGAAGGAAAACGTAGCCAAAAACCTATTTCGTTTGCTCACACCGAACGGATCGGTATACGCAAACATTTATGTGATTGTGAACCCATTTAAAGACATGGGTGCGGAAGAGAGAGCGATCAATGAACGCCAGTATATGTGTGTTCCCTCATCGGAGCAACAGATGCAAATTTGGAGCGATTTATTTACCAGCCATCGATTGGAAGTGAACCAATGCGACCAAATATTCGATAAATCCTTCATTGAATTCGAAAAGTTTAAATCAAGTATGTTTGTTATTTGACTTAACTAATTAAAAATAGATTGGGTAATAGGATAAACAAACGGACGAACATTCTTATACCCGGTAATGTCAATTATCTGATGGCAATTTTTCAATCTTAAATAAATAAAATTTTTAGCTAATTTTCTAGTAGAAAGTTAGGAGCTTTTAAATTTGAGCATTAATCTAACAGTTAGTTTCGTCTAAGCTTACTTTTGGTTCACTATATAGTAATACCCGCTATTAAGAGATCCCGGATTTAGGAGATTACTATAGAAACGCATAGTGCTGAATATGTATGTGCTATAGCAGATCTCTTAATTGCAGGATCCCTTAATTGCGGGTTTTACTATATACTGTAAAAAATCCGTGGCAGTCTTGTGATTCTATATATATTTATTGCATGCAGATTTTGGTACAAATTCGTACGTTTTCGAAGGGTCTCTCATTTTTTAGATAGAGCTGTCTGTGTGTTAGCTAATGAGTTAAACTATAATATGATTTGATTCGATTTTAATAAATTTTCAAAGCTTTCAAATTAAACCATAAGCTATAGATATATTGTGTATAAGAAAATAAACTATTCTTGAATCTGCTGTTCTTGTTTCTTCAAAACTTGTTTAAAACTTATTACGAAAAAATTCTTGTAGCTATCATACCAATGTCTGTGACTATAAGAAGGCAATACATCGTATCAAAAGATGAAAGCAAAAGAGACGAAATATCGAAACAATTATCTCCGTTCATATGGGACAGAGCTTACAACAGATGTCCTCAATTAATCGATGAAAAGACTGGCGAGAAAATAATAGAATTTCCGTACTGTTATTATAGATTTGTGTTAACGAAAAAACATGTCTAAAAAATCACAAATAAAAATAATTCATTTTTTTTCATTTTAAGAATGTTTTTATTAAGTTTTCATTAAAAAAATGTTTTGAACAAAGCAGACGTGAAAATATAAGTAAGGCCTAAAACAATGTTACTTGAATCACACAAATATTTTGTAAATGTTTTACATTTCGGATAATAGTTTTGAGAAAATTAAAATTTAAAATCTTAACACTAATTATCTAATTATTTGGTTAAGTTAAAAATGATTTAAGCTATGATCGACTTTTGTCCTTCTTTTGTTTGCCTTTTTTCGGCGCTTCCTCCTCAGCCACTACAGGCACTAAAGGGGACAAAAATGAACCAAAATAGGCAATAATTTGAACAAAATGGTCATAAAAAAGATAAATATTGTCTAAAATTTTGTCTAAAATAGTCAATATTACGACATTCCGTTTTATATTAATTAAGGAATTTTATGGTTTAAATACAGTTAAAATTGGATAATAAAACGTGGAAATCTGGTAAAAATGATAAAAATTAAGCAAAAAAAGCCAAAATTCAGAACTGGAGATTCAGTTTTTATAGTAATATTTTTGGCAAATATGGTGAAGATCGAATAAAAATAGCCAAAAAAACAGAACGGGATATTCCGATTTTATAGTATTAATTAGGACAATAAGGATCAAAATCGGGTAAAAATAACCAAAAATCTGATTGGAATCTGAAAATAAAAATTGGAATCTTCTGAAATTAAAAGCATAAAATTAAACTCTAATAAAAATAATATAACCTAACGCTTGGGAGCGAACGAAGAAAATAATAATCTATATCAGTGATTTTCAAACTTTTCTTCACGCGACCCAAAATAACGAAAAAATTTCTTCCGCGAGCCACGATTTCATATTTTTAAAGTAAATGAGAATTATATGCTTGCATTATTAGCACAATTTATTAATATTTTGAACAATATTTAATAACGCTAATCGTAAACCATGTTTAACATTTATTTTGGTCTATATTTCGATTATAAATAAGTTTAATTAGATGTGATGTCATAATAGGTTTGTTTATC